>MEHQ01000793.1:465445-486286 GCA_008828725.1 Saccharina japonica
TTTTTTTTTCTGTCTGCCGGGACGCTCGCACACGTCGCGCATGGGCACCTTTTTTATTTTTGAATACGGTAACTTCACACATGGGACAAATGACGATCTGCACTCTAGATCATCTAGATAATTTAGATCCTATATTTTCCGTAATGAGATTATGTGCAAGAGCTGTGGCATACAGATCCCACCCTACAATAAATGCAACATGTGCGCAAGAGCCGTGTCATACAGATCATACAGATCATGCAGATCTCATCCGGCAAACAAGATCTACACAATTCATGGTAGATCACGCGTCTCACACACATCTACTGTAGGTCATGATCTAGATCACCAAATGTAGATCTGATCTGTTCGATCTGTGCATAATTTCCCTCAACCCTTGAACCATGTACAGGTGGCGTTCGCGTTGTTGCTGAACTCAGCATTCCCGTGGCACGATTTCATCATGGAGCAGCGTGACAAGCCCGTTCTGGAGAACGTTCGGGAGATGCTCAGCGTCAGGTACTAAATGAGGGCAACGAGTGCTTGGCCGTCCAGTTTTGGGCGGCTCGTGGTTCATTTCTCAGTTGTGTTTGGAATACTCTATGATCGTAGTAGTGCGCAGTTCCCCCTCAGGTTTATAGCGTGTGAAAGGTTGATTGTTGCAGCAGGTGGTATCCCCACCCCCCTCTGCGGCGCTTGGGGTGGCTCTTGCCTTGTCTTACCTTGTCTTGCCTTGTTTTGGCTCTTGCCTTGCCTTTCCTTGCCTTGCGTTGGGTTGGCTCTTGCCATGCCTTGCCTTGCTTTGCCTTATACTTGGTATCTGTCTATCCGGTGGTGCCTGCCTTGTTTAGCTTGTAGGGCTGTGAGTAAGGAGTGCCTAGTTATTAGTTGGATTAGTTGGATTAGTTGGACTACAGAGTTGGATGGTGAAGCCAACTAACGGACCTAATGCTTTTCAATAAAGGAAACCCTTTCGATCCGTAAATGGCCCCAGTCAGATGCAAACACGCAGAACTCCGCAAAATGACCGTTCGCAAGTAACTCTACAGTAGTACCTGGCCAACTAATGCCAACTAATGCCAATTAATGCCAACTGCACGGATTTGTTGGCTTCGTACCATTGTTGTGCCTGAATACCTAGCCAACTACCGTAATCATGCGAAGGTTCGCACCCATCGGAAGGTTGGCACCCATCGGAGAGATAGCACCGGGGTGCGATAAAAAACACAAGGTAGAAACATTTAATCGTGTTTTCGCACCCCCATCGGAGAGACCGCACCCCGGTGCGATCTCTCCGACCTAAATAGAAATGTGAGGGCCACCGCAGCGGGTCTGTGGTAGGTAATATTCTCATTTCTTTCATACTCCGATGAGATATCACCAGTGCGCCACTCCTCTCAAACGTACTTTACCAACGCATGGTATAGGTCAAGTCGTTTTAGGTAGCTTTGAGTCATTTACGCAGCACTGTTGCCCCAGTACGGCCCGGTGTATTTCGATTCAGCAGCGCACCCATCGGAGAGATCGCACCGGGGGTGCGCCAAAATAGAAGAACGGCATGATTTAATTGTGTTTCCGCACCCCCATCGGAGAGATAGCACCGGGGTGCGATAAAAAACACAACGTAGAAACATATAAAAACGCGATCGCACCCGGTGCGAACCTTCGCATGATTACGGTACACTACTGTAGTATGTAGTCGCCGACTTGTGGTTTGCCACATTATCTTACCTTACCTCCCACCTCACCTTACTTTACCTTCCATTACCCTACCCTACCCTACCCTACCCTACCCTACCCTACCCTACCTCTTGCCTTGCCTCGCCTCAAACCTGCCCAACCTGTGGTGTCTTATTTTGTCTACCTTGCCTGTCTTTCTCATGCCTGTCTGTCTGGTGGCTGACAATGACACTGCTCCTGGCTGCCAGGGACGTATTCCAAGACGCGTACCACAGCTTCATGCCTTCCTACCAGGACTACGTCGTTGCTAGGGATGACATTGACCCCAACACTGCACCTACTGACGGGGCGAGGGCGGCGGCGGCAGCGGCGGCGGCAGCAACGAACGGGAAGCAGTCGCGCGTCGTGCGCACTCGCACGTTTCTCATTGGGAACCTTGACAGGGGCAACATGAGCAAGCCCAGCGCTTCGTCGGATCAAGAGGTGAAGCGCAGTTTAGCGCACCGTGCAGTACGGTAGTGCTTCACAGTACGTAGTGCTTCACAGTAGTGCTCCACAGTAGTGCAGTACGGTACTGTTAATACAGTGGTGCAACACCGTACAGAACAGTACAGTACGTAGTGCTTCACAGTAGTGCAGTACGGTACAGCAGTAGTGCAGAACAGTACAATACAATATGTTGCGGTAGTGCAATAATAGTGGAGTACCAGTACAGTAGGTAGTCGTACGGGGGCATGAATACAGTGGGTACCCGATTTAAGAGAGAGCGCCCAAGATAAGATCATTCGGGATTTAAGAGCGGTCAAATCGGCATGTCCCGCCTACACTAAAACCTATATATTTCCCACTACAGATAAGAACGATGTGTAGTTAAGAGCGCTTGTTTTGGCTTAAGATTGGCACACACCGCTCTTAAATAGGGGTACCCACTGTAACACAGCTGTAACACTGCTGTAACACTGTAACACTGCTGTAACACTGCTGTAACACTGCTGTAACACTGCTACTGTAACACTGCCGTAACACTGCTGTAACACCGCTGTAACACTGTAACTCAATCGACCGTAAGCGTAGGGCTGTGCAGTACTTACAGCAGTGCGGTACAAGTAGCGCAGTACAGTAGTGCGGCACAGAGTAGCGCAATCCCATCCAATTGTCTACACAATATACGGTATACGGTATCATCATCGCACCTTGGTACGGGTACACTGTTTGCCTAATCATATTATTGTCGGCATGGTTCACACACACAGAGCTAACTCAGCCCCCCTTCCCCGCCAACACCTCCTTCCCCCTCAGGGCCACTCGCCGGAAAAATCAGTTAACGGGGTTTCACCAGACTTGGAAGGCGGTCAAGAGCGAAACGGTCGCGGCCGACACGCCGCCTCCGGGCTCGAAGAGGACGAGGAAGACATGGAGGGGGGGCTGGATGAGGACTGGGGGCACGACGTCAATATCATCGAACTCCAAAACAGGTTGCCAGATGCAGGCAGGGGGGGCAGCAGCAGCAGCAACAACAACAACAACAACCGAAATGGGGGCGAGGTGAAAGAGTCGAGAGGTCGGAAAGGGGCAGCGGCGGCGGCGGCGGCAGCGACGGTGTCAGCAGCGGCAGCAGCAGCAGCGGCAGCAGGAGCAGGAGCGGCAACTGCGCCAGGGGCGGCGGAGGCGGTGTCAACGGGGGGTATTAATAGCACAATCAAGCACCCACCACCGGAGTCGGTTTCGTCTTGATTTTTTTTTTGTTTTTGTTTTGGGGAAGTGTTGGGGGATAGGGGTTTCCAGAGGTACTGAGGCTGGCTCGTAGATGAAGGAATCGCGGGGGCTCTCGGTTTGGCTTCGTTTTTTTCTAAAGGGAGGCCGTGAAACGTACCGTTTTTGTTCGAGTAGTGCAAATGGGTGGGGGGGGGTGTTAGATGAGGCGTTATGGTAGTAACGTAGTTGTCGGGTGTTCTGATATTGTCACCGACAGCAGTGCATGTTTTTTTGCTGCGGCGGGAGTCGTGACGTTCAGCATGATACACGCCGAACTCCTGGGTAGTGGTGCTTTTGATACCGCTGTGTCCATGAATGTAACGGCCGTTTTTGGTCATCCATGGTGATATCCCAACGGTCATTATATTTACGGACAGAGAGGTAGGTGTATACCCGATGTGTGAATTCATTTTTTTTTCGACGGCCTTGAAATATGGCGGGGCTTGTGCGCCAGCAGCAGCAGTACATGCAGGCTTGTGTGTGGAGTGGGGGGAGTGATGTTGATTAGATGAATATAACAAAAGGCCTGTTTGGTTTCTTTGGCGTTGAGATTTTGCGCTATTTTGGTTCCTGTTTTTTTTTTTTTTTTTTCTTCCCTGTTCCTGTTTAGATGAGAGGCTGGCACGCCTCCCCCCGCCGTACATGAAGGTTTCTTTCTGTTTTTTTTTTTTTTTTTTTTTTTTTAGAAATTAGAGAAATAAACGCCATCCTCACTCTGGAGATTCGAAAAATATTTTCGAAACTCTACCAATAGTGCCGTGTTTTGATTGCGCCGCGCGTTTACCCACCGCTGCTGTGCTTTTTTTAATGTGAACGAAGGGTGCCGGCTTGTATATACTACAGCTGCACCCGGCATTTCGTTTCGTCGGCTGCACCCTGGCAAAAAAAAAAAAAAAACAAACAAACAAACAAACAAACAGCTGCACCTGGTCATTGTTTTTGGCGGTTGACCGTCGCCACGATTATACTAATATATTGTAGATGGACCGAGATTTTTGCCCTTGTTTTTTTTTTGTTTCTGTGGAATTTGCCGTACGTACTTGGCGTGGCGGCGACGGTCGATTATATTTTCACGAAGGTTGATCTTACGTCGTTTTGGGACCGCGGTATATCGGCGAAAAACCCCCCCGAAAAATCGCGGTCCGCGACGGTTGATATTTTAACCGTTTTTGGGACTCCGGTATAGCTTTGAAAAAAAAATGACGAAATCGCCGTCCGTGAAGGTCGGCCTTAATCAGTTTTTGGGACCCCGGTGAAGCGGCGGAAAACAATGACGAAATCGGTGTTACCGGGGCTGTTGCCTGTGCCCTGTGCGCGTGACGTATACATACACAACGTCTTGCACCTTGACCGGTATAATAGTTCGGACACGAAAACTAAAATGGCAGTACTGCTGTCGTAGCAGGTAAACGAAACCCTGCAGCAGGCGGTTTTGTACCAGGCGGCTTGTGTGGCTGATGCTGCTGTACGTACGTAAATCGTCTTTTTCGTTTTGGTTAGGTTTGTTTCCCCTCTTAACTCCGTCAAAACTTCACCCGCCATTTTTGAGGCTAACTACATATGATACTTGGTTTGTTAGTGTGGAATTGCTTTTTTTCCCAGTAGTAAGGGCATGGCATATTTTATTAACAGCGCGGTCTGTGTCCAGCATGGCAATTAGGGGCATGGCAATTAACAACGCGGTGTGTGCCCAGTGCCCAGCATGCCAAGCGAATGGTGAAGATCAAATCATATATTACGTTCCCATTGATTGGTCGATTGATACTGGTTTTCGATCTCGACCAAGTTTTGTCGTAGACGGCGCGAGCAGGAGAAACGAAGGCCCCGGCACGGGTAGATGCTCGGAGCCGACGGACGGAACCACCCACCGGGTAGACAGCAGTAGCACCAGATATTTCTGGGAAAATTCTCGGGAGGGACACCGTCGACATTTCTGGGAAATTTCTTGGGGAAGGATAGTAGTAGTCAATATCGGTCTTGAGTGTTGATGAGTGTTGGATGCTTAATTTTTTCGTGTTGAATAGGACGTCCAAACCTGTTTGTAACCGGTAGTAAAATATGTGCACGGCAGTGCAGTGCAGTGCATTCTGCGCGATTTTTTGTTGTTTCTTATACCATGAAGAAGGAAAGCCCCCAATCTGGGCAGAGCCCAGTGAGAGATAGGAGAGTCCCCGAGAGAGAGTGTGACAACAACCGACAGCTGTGGGTGATGATCTACAGCAGC
The DNA here is from genome assembly GCA_008828725.1 of Saccharina japonica. Taxonomy (NCBI): domain Eukaryota; class Phaeophyceae; order Laminariales; family Laminariaceae; genus Saccharina; species Saccharina japonica. Next base: position 471,084 of record MEHQ01000793.1, read on the forward strand.
AAGTATCAACATCCGTTATACCCTAAGATCCATATCCACCTAGCAAACCCGGGGATGTAGCCCGGGTGTCCCCGGACGACCACAGCCCGGAAGACAATGCGGTGCGTGTTATGTCATGTCCCTTGCATGATGCGGTTGTAGCATTGCAGTTGGTGGTGGATGGCGAACGAGAACGGAGTTTGATATTCGATATATCGGAGTTCGATATTCGATATATCGGAGTTCGATATTCGATATATCGGAGTTCGATATTCGATATATCGGAGTTCGATATTCGATATATCGGAGTACGGTGTTCGATATATCGGACATCGAACTAGAATCGAGTTCGATATTCGATACATCAGAGATTGAAATATTTCGATATATTGGAACATTCGATACGAGATCCAACACTGCTGTTGGATAGGATGCGCTTGTAGCTATACTTTCGTGATGAGTTCGCTGCTGGTGGGTGGCAATATGCCAAGCAATAATTGAACATGGCTCGTACGAGATTCTTCTTCGTAGTTCGGGCAGTCAGGTATGCCATCTGAAAGAAAGCAACAATGAATACTGCTTTGTGTGTGCGAATGGCCACGCACGCCATAATTAATGTGACAGTGGCCACGCACGCCAAGTGTTACTAACCCACTCAGAACTGAATAGCGTATCCCACACCAATTCCAAGTAGTTTGTCCCCCTAAACGGGGTCAAGAGCTCTCCCTTGGAGTTGGAAATACGCAGTTGGATGACGAAAAGACCGAAGAGCTCTTTGGGGACTGCTGCAGCAGTGCTTGCCTGCTCCATGTGATATTCACGCATGGAATGGCGTCACTATGATATGGTCCTGAACAAACGATCACATTCAACGAACAGCAGTGGGTGCCATTTTACTTCGTAGTACTGCGTTGCTTGTCCATAAACATGCATCTGACTCCAATTCCAAGTAATTTGCTGGTACTTTGTCCCTTAAGAACCGGTCCCCCCGTTTTTGGCGACAGGTTACTTGGAATTAGTGTGGGATAAAAAAAATCAGTTCTGGATGGGTTAAACAGGGAGGAGTACAGTCCTAAAAAGGGGGCCTAAAGGTGCCCAAATAAGCGCTCTTCACGATACAGGTTGCTATTATCTGTGTAGTGGGTAAAATATGCGCGTATATAGCATTTCGTTTAAGCTGGACATGCCGATTTGAATATATTATCTACAGTACATCATACGCAGCTGGCCTTTCTTAAACCGGTCCCACTATTAGTAATAGTAAGTCCCACACACACATTTTCCCGTCCATTCCCGTAATTATTGGTCATCGCGGGAAAAAGATCCCAAGGTCAAAAACCGTTCCCGAGGACTGCCTGCCTGCCCTGCCTGGTATTGATTGTTCCTTGTAGTGCTTTAAGTATGACTTCACCCAGCTTCGAAAAAATGATGGGGAGCGGAGGTATGGGACAGTAACGGGTGTATGGCGTCAGCAAGGACTGGAAGCAGCAGTGTAGGCAGTGGAAGCAGTGCCTCCTAGGGGCAGTGGAGGCGGTGTCTCGAAGGGGCAGTGGAGGCAGTGTCTCCTAGGGCAGTGGAGGCAGTGTCTCGAAGGGGCAGTGGAGGCAGTGTCTCGAAGGGGCAGTGGAAGCAGTGTCTCGAAGGGGCAGTGGAGGCAGTGTCTCCTAGCGGCAGTGGAGGCAGTGTGTCCTAGGAGCAGTGGAGGCAGTGTCTCGAAGGGGCAGTGGGGGCAGTGTCTCGAAGGGGCAGTGGAAGCAATGTATCCTAGGGCAGTGGAGGCAGTGTCTCGAAGGGGCTGCGGGGGCAGTGTCTCGAAGCGGCAGTGGAAGTAGTGTATCCTAGGGACAGTGGAAGCAGTGTCTCCTAGCGGCAGTTGAGGCAGTGTCTCGAAGGGACAGTGGAAGCAGTGTCTCGAAGGGGCAGTGGAGGCAGTGTCTCCTAGCGCAGTGGAGGCAGTGTGTCCTAGGGGCAGTAGAGGCAGTGTCTCCTAGCGGCAGTGGAGGCAGTGTCTCGAAGGGGCAGTGGAAGCAGTGTATCTTAGGGCAGTGGAGGCAGTGTCTCCTAGGGGCAGTGGAAGCAGTGCCTCAAAGAGGCAGTGGAAGCAGTGTCTCAAAGAGGCAGTGGAGGCAGTGTCTCAAAGGGACAGTGGAGGCAGTGTAACAAAGGGACAGTGGAGGCAGTGTCTCAAAGGGACAGTGGAGGCAGTGTAACAAAGGGACAGTGGAGGCAGTGTCTAGAGGGGGCAGTAGAGGCAGTGTAGGGGCAGTGGAGGCAGTGTCTCCAAGAAGCGGCAGTGGAGGCAGTGTCTCCAATAAGGGGAAACACCGGTGGGGCTGTTGTTGCGGGCGGGGGGGGCGACTCAAGTGAGAAGCTCCCACGCTGTACATAACTCCTCAAAACATCTATCTTCATTTCGAAATTTTCGTTTGTAGGAATGGGAAACACACGTAGAGAACAATAATCTCCACATCGAACAGCTGATCATGATCTAGACAGTCGCAGTAAATTATCGATATTGTCCGTACCTACCTTTGTGAGATGCTGTGTGCAGGATCTGTACGAGTATAATTTATAGTACAGATCCAATCACAGATAAATGCAACCCAGGCAACATGTGCTACACTGCTATTTGTAGGTCATCATGCAGATTATTATGCAGCTTCCACCAGGCAACACGATGAGCTTATCATACACGTGTGTGTACGTATGTCCCGAAAGCAAAATGATCTGTGCCCATTGAATCCGTAATGCAGAGCCCATCTTGTAGAGAATGAACGATGTTAACGGTTAGTTTACGATCCAATAACACACGGAAAACTTCAACGAACGGAGTCACACGCAACAACAAACACAACCAATAAATGATGACGATTATGTCCCCGCGCACAACATGCCTTAAATCCCGAGCAACTCCAGTCAACTCTTTGCCCCAAACGACAAAAAAAGAGCACGCTTGTGCAATACGCCCTCGTGAGGATCTGACTACCGTATGACTACTACTGTACTATAAACTCGATGTATATGTAGAGCTAATATAATAGAAGCTAAAACTGATCTATACTGCTGTATATACCTACTCCTTGCTGTTCATGTAGTACCAACCATGTGTGCTTGTGAGGAACTGAATACTGCACTCATGGCTATAAAGCTAAAACAGCCACCAATGCATACATACCTACTATCCTTTATACCGGTGGCACGCTACTACTGAGTTGTGCCACCACTATCAATAGTAGAGCCTACATATCATACGTATATATGCGTACTACTACGTACCACCTTCAGCTTTACTACTCTTCGGCCACTGACCATGAAAAGGCAGACACAATAAATACAACGTCAACCAGCAGAAAACAGCAATAGTAACAACACCGCCCCACACCCACCGCCGCTGAGAACACACCACCTCACCTGCGGCGCACACGACTCACCCCCCCCCCTCTTCCCTCCCCGCCTATACGACATAAGATCAGGGTCAAGGCCAACAACCTTCCACACATCGTACAGATCATCTACAGAAAGATCATCCACAGAAAGATAACCTACAGATAGATCATCTACAGATAGATCATCTACAGATAGATCATCTACAGATAGATCATCTACAGATAGATCATCTACAGATCATCTAATCCTAGCCTGCCGTTATGAAATGCTGTGCAGGATCTGTGCACTTCAGATCCAACCCAGAAAACATGTGCCACGTGTATAGATCATACAGATCATACAGATCATACAGATCATACAGATCATACAGATCATACAGATCATACAGATCAGGAAACCTATAGATCATACAGATCATACAGATCAGGATACCTATCTGCCCTGAAAGACCTAGATCACCTAGATCAACCAGATCATGCTCTGTCCCATGTTTGCAAACCTCAACGTGCAGTGCAACCTTCCCGAATCCTTAACGTGGAACCGTCCCAAACGACACAATCCGTGGCACGGCGCGGCGGCGCCGAGACGCCGGCGGGGTACCAGTAGTAGCAGCGGTGGGACACTGTATAGTAGCTCACACTCTCGAGCTCCAAACACACCAACCAACCAGCCAGCCAATGCTCGACCCGAGCCGGCAGAAAGGGCATCAAACCACCAACAACCGCACGCACAGGGCAACTACGTACGTTCTCGTACTGCACGGACGTTTGACCTTTATGATGCTCGCACCATGCAAAGAAGCACCCGAACGAATTAGCGCTACGTCACTCCGCATCTACCAACAACAACCACCGTGCGAGGTCTACAGTAGCACGATACATTCGGTGAGGTACCGAATTTACCTCGGGGGGACGATTCGGTAATATCGCACCGAAAGAGTACCATGGGACGATTCGGTAAGGTAAGGAACTATTCGGTAACGCGCCGAATAAGTACGAGGGGACGATTCGGTCACGTACCGAATCAGCCCGAGACCTTTTGGCTCCTGGCGAAACAACCGACCCAAGTAGTAGTGGTCGGCCGAAAACTAACAAACCATAACCTATTATACCAAAATCCCGTATATCTAGACGTCACGTGTGTGTGTGATTACTGTACCCCCCGAAACCGCCCAACAAAAAGCAGACGAAAGAAAAAAACGAAAAAAAACACGCACGCGCACGCACGCACATACAAAACAACACAAAGGCCGCGGCTACTGCATATCACGTGTGATAGATAAGATATCACACCCTCTGACATAAGAAAATCCGAGCCGACTTTCTTCAAAACATGCCTCAGAGGGGTCATGGCTTAGAGGGGCACACACGACGAAAAGGAAGGGCGGCTTTAGGAAGAAGCCCTCGTGGTGTGCGCTCTCCCCGTTGCCAGGAAAACTATCGTACGTTTAGCTTTGAAATTCGTCCGGCAAGCGTGCAGTCAGTCAGTCCCCTCCCCTCACCCGCCTTGTACAGTACGTTTTACCGTACGGTAGCAAATAATACCACCACCACCACCACCACCACCCACAACAGCCTCCATCGTGCACCCCACAAAACATTCGAGGGACGAAAATAATCAACATAGACGCCGCGTGCTTCGTGGGGGTAGCGCACACCTCACATGAGGGACGAAACAACATCGCCATACGTATACGAGCAGTCTCCCGAGAAAGACGAGGCATGAAACAAGACAAAACCAGCAAAAAACGCCCACTAACTTCGAAAACTCCCTCATACGGACCGAGCTCGTGCCGATAAAAATCACCATGCTTCCCGAGAAGGTCCCCTCCCTCCCTTCCTACGTACCGCCTCCGTGCCATCTGCGTACCCATCGTGAAGGTGTGCATCTCTCTCTCTCTCTCTCTCGCCCAGCCCAGTCTAACTAGCGTAAACCTCCAACAACCAGCAGATAAACAAAACCCCGCGAGTTTTCGACACGCGCAGGCCGTGTAATACGTATACGAAGTATGAACATGAGCAGTCAGCCAATTTAGCTTTCACCAAAACAACACTCGTTTACAGTATTAGACGAGATACCCTGCTCCACCGCTTCAGAACCGTTACGTAAAAAACTTCGAAGCCCTCTTGGGAACTAAAAAATGATCCCTGTCTAATATCAATTAGTTTTCCCCAAAAAACGAGGGTGAAGCCCGATAAAGGGGTTAATAACCCCCTTAAAAACTGCAACATTTTTTGGGGGGTTAAAGTACTTGTGATTAGTGTGGTACACTTTTTTTCAGTATACTAGAGTCAGGTTTGAAGTGTTCCCATCCCGGATTGCGTTGCCCCTAAAGCTAGCCAGCCGCTAATAATAGTGGTACGCAGGCGCTGAGGTATACACGCGGCAACGCAGATCAGTTTTCCCCTTTCCCGGCTGATCCTCTCAACAGACGCAGGGAAAAAAACAACAAGACGTTCTGCAGTGCTAACCCTCTTAACAAACGCAGGAAAAGAAACAAGAATTTCTGCGGTGCACCTTGCCTTCCTACACCCCCCGCTCCCCGCCGCCCTCCGCCTGCATCCACCCCTAAAATCGAAACCCGCCTAAAACCTCCAAGCTACTATTAATCCCCAACCTACTATACTAGTACTACGACTACCTGAGGCTACCTCATCGCGTACACCGAACCTGGTTATGTTGGTCATACCCGGGTAGATACCCGGGTAGATATCCGGGTACATATCCGGGAACATCCAGAGTACATACCCTACTACACACGCGGGTAGATACCCGGGTGCATATACCCGGGTGCATTCAGAGTACATACCCTATTATATACCCGGGTACACCCAGAATATCTACCCTACTACATACCCGGGTAGATATCCGGGTGCATTCAGAGTAAATACCCTACGAGTACTACATATCCGGGTACATCCAGAGTACCTACCTACTCTACTACATACCCGGGTATCTACCCGGGTGCATTCAGAGTACATACCCTACTACATATCCGGGTACATCCAGAGTACTTACCCTACTACATACCCGGGTACATCCAGAGCACATACCCTACTACATACCCAAGTAAGCACCCTGGAATGCCCGGAGTACATAGCCTACTACACACACCCATGAAGGATGTACCAGGTATCATGTACGTGGACTCCAACCGATTGCTCTACGAAAATGTAAAGAGTGAAGCTATTAATAGTCAGTCAAGAGCCCGAGCAAGCAGAAGCCAGATCGATCACGGCAGAGGGCCCACTACAACGAAAAACGTGATATAGAAGTAAAAACAGTCACAAACAGATAAAATGAAAAACTTGAAGAACGAACGAAAAAGAAAACGTCTCATCAATCTGTCAGCTCGTATCTTCTATTTCTCTTGTGTATTCCTCGTGAGCGAGCCTCTGCCTGTGCGCCCCTCCACCCCCCCCTCCACCCCGTATCACTGACTCGTATAAATAGAACACACCGCCTCCGCTGTCAACACAACCCAATGTATGCCCGGTGAGCCTGCCTGTGCTCCCCGCCCCGCCCCCCATCCCCTGGGACTCACCGCCTCTGCTATAAACAAGACTCACCGCATCCTGGTGAGTCTGGCAGCCTGCCTGTGCGTCTGGTTACCCCCCCTGTTCTATGGTCATACGACTACGGCCATGCATGAATATCGAGTACACTCCCGCCCCCAACCCTCCCCTATTCATAGAACACACCGCCTCCGTATATCAACAAGATCCAATGTATCCCTGGTGAGCCTGTCTGTGCCCGCCCCCCCCCCTCTCTCGCCTATGAGCCTGATGTCAAACCAACATAATCACCACCACCAATTTCATCACCAATACCACCACCATCACTGTCATCATCATCATCATCATCATCATCATCCCCGACCCCCTGGGATACACCGCCTCCGCTATCAACAAGATCAAATGTATCCCTGGTGAGCCTGCTTGTGCCTCCCCCCACTCCCATAAAACCAATGTGAGAACACCACCATCATCATCAGTATCAGTATCATCATCATCATCATCACCATCACCATCATCATCATCGTCCCCTATATCTCCGACCCCTAGGACACACCGCCTCCGCCATGAACAAGGTCCAGTGTAACCGAAATGTGGTCCTCCCATGGTTGTGTGTTGAAGAGATCGTGAGGCCGTAGCGATGGCACTCGACAGTGCTGCCTCTCCCAAAGACGAATCTGGCGGACAAAAACAACAACAAAAAACGCTCAGATTTACTTAATTAATTAAGTGAGTTGTGTAACGCTCACCCGATGGATATGCTCATATGTAAGTGGTTCGTGTAACGCTCGCCAGGTTGGATGCGAGGCAACCAAAGGACAGACACAAGCTCATAAGCGACAACAAACTTCAGTTTTATACGCCGCCACCCTGCCAAGAAAAGACTTTTGTCCGTTGACAAGCCGCAGCCCTTCGAAGGCAGATAGTGTCGGTTGATAAGGCGAAGACCTTCGATCCTCGATGGCAGATACCGTACATAGGTTCTAGAGTTTGTCGGATACAGATTTCATCCCAATAAATGTTCCCGAGTCAGGGTTGTCGAGTATAAATAGAGCATTTTTTCCAACTTGGGACAAGTCGCCAAGTAAGCACAGCTCTATATAACAACAATAAATAAAAAATACCAGGTACCAGGTACCAGGTACATACAGTCTAATCTACAGTAGACTACTGTACAAAACGTATGAAGTACGAAGTACATGAATAAGTGCGTGTATGTTTGTGTATGTGTCACCTTGCCGGGTGCTAGCGACGGCCACAGCGGCTCCTGACTTTCCCGATAGTTAGGGTTGGCGAATCGGGCTCTGTTGTCGAGGACGACCGTCCAGATGCTGACGGTTTTCTGCTTGAGCTTCAACCTCAGTCTTCGCCTCTCCGTGTCGCACAAAAACGTCCCAAACAGACCACTGGATCACCACCAGAACCAGCAGCAGCAGCAGTAAACCAGCAGCATCACAAGGAAAGCAGCAATATCAGTCTCAGGAGCAGCAGCAAATACGTAACCCGGTGTCCAACGCCATCAACAAAATCAACAAAAGCAACAAAATCAACATGGGACGACAGCGGCAGGGAGAGCGGCATAGACCCCATCCATTCCATCACCTCCGAAAACAAACCAGGCGACACTCTCGGCGCACGCTCCGCCAACATCCATCCATCTGGTCACCTTCAAAAACAAATACAATCCACCCGGCAACCCGTCACCCGAGGGCCAAAATACTATTGTCAAATTTCCTATTTTCCCTAAAAGTTCCTAATTTATAAGATCAAACCTGTTTCCTTATTTTTCCTACGTAATTTTCCCGAGTTTTTTTTTTCCTATATAACATCACATAAAAAATCCTGGAAGAGGGATGCTACGGGAGCGTTCCTATTTCAAGTTTTCAAAAACAAATCTCATGTTTCTGCACTCTGCTAAATTTCCTGGTTTCACTTTTCTTTGTTAAGTTCCCCCCCCTATAAATATATGACATGTTTATAGGTTGGGTTGGCGTCGGTTGGCAACGACGCTGTAAAACACGCCACTCGCTGCGTGAGCTAGACAACCAGGGTGCCGTTTTTTTTTGTTATTTTTTTTGGCGGTCACCAAAGCTGGCGGTCGAGTAGATCATTTGTGCGGGGTGGAGAACCTTTGTTCCGCACAAGGGGAATGGTCGTATCACGTAGTGTTAATATGGTAAGGCCGTGTTTTTCCACTTATTTTTGGACCAAAAAAAAGAGAGAGGGAAAAATTAAAATTACGTGCAATACGAGCACGACGAAAAACAAAAAGTCTTCAATAAGAAAGGCAGAATGGCCCAAACCTGAAAGTGTGCTCCGCCACAAAAGCCAGAAGGTCCTCCGTAAACTCGAAAGCGTTCGGAAACTGTGCCACAACACTGTGCACCAGGTCCAGAAACTGCACGAACACAGGGCTCAGCTCCTCATACCCCTTAACCAGCCCCCCTGTAAAGTCCGCCATGGACGACATCGTCTCCTCCCCGTTGTGTCTGTCCTGAACATTCTCGTGGCTACCTCCCATACACCTCGCCCAGAACTACGCGCGGGGGGTGTGGGTTCGAGGAGGGAAAGAGGGGGGGGGGGGGGGAGAAGGGAGCTGGTACCTAATGCTTCAGTACACCGCTCAGGGTACGTCTCTGTTGAGCTCTACAGCAAAAGTCGCTGAGCGCACGAATCCCTCGCCAGTTGCGTTGGAGAGCGAAATGTGGCTAAATGGAAAAAAGCCCCCGCGAGTTGAGTTCGGGCGTAAAAGCGGCTACGTAAGCATACATAAAACCTCCCACAAGTCCAGTTGGGAAAAAACACACACACACATGACCAAAAACAAACAAAAAACGCCCCGTGTTTTCACCTTGTGTCCGAAGCTAAGCCACTCCTTCTCGATGAGGACGCAGAACCCCTCAAGGGTGCGATAGTACGGGTCTAGCAGGAGCTGGACGGTAGAGCAGATCTGTGGCGTGCGGTCCCAGCCGTCGCTGCAGTGCACAAGCACGGAGCATCCCTTGAGACGCAAAAGTCTGGCGGCCTGCCAATAAGGGGAGCACACAAAATTAAAACACGCACCTGCAACACAACGAATCATTGGAGTCTGCCTTGTCTTGTGACCCCAGAACTCTACGTACCAGGATAAGGTTATGTGCTTGCAAAAATCGGTCTACAATCACACCCACCCATCGTGATCACAAAATTAGCCAACTACGTGTCATCCCCCGCGCCCACACAATTTATCAATAGCAGAACCATACCTTCCTTGTCCGTGATGATAAAAAGCTTCGTCACAACAACCATAACGCCAAAATCCCAACACCAACACACCGACCAATGGTACCCAATCATTGGTCAAGTACTGATGCTTCAGGACGTCTCATTGGTCAACAATCACAGCAGCACAACACACACCACCCACACACACATCTCTCCACCCTGCTCCCGCTGGGCACCCTGCTTCCACGCCACCTGGTCCCAACCGGACCCAAGCCCTCCAAACTGACCCCGGGTATCTAATAAGCCACCGGCCGGGAGGGCCAACCAAGCCACTAAGCACCCTGATGCCATGAGGACCAAAATGAAGGGTCAAGTCGGCGACAAAAAACTCAAGGGTCGGATACAGTCAGAAAATATGTTTGTCGAAAAAGTGGTCATCTATCCTCACTCCAACAACAGCAACAACACCAGTGAGAACCAGCACCGACGAATGAACACCAGCTCTAACACCAACATCACCAAATACCAACACCAGCAATATCAACCACACCGCCCTTGACACAAACGCCAATAAATCAATACCAACTCTCTACAAAATCAACACCAACTCCAACACCAACAGCATCAACAACACCACCCTTGACACAAACGCCAACAAATCAATACCAACTCTCAACAGAACCAACACCAACTCCAACACCGACACCATCAACAACACTACCCCCGACACCAACACCAACGACACCAACACCAACCCACTCCCTTCATCCCCGTCCAACTATACTCCCGCTCACCAACACGCTCGCGCCGAGAATTTGTCGAAGCAGCTTGGGCCACTGCGTGTACGTCACCCCTTCCTCCAGCTCCTCCCCCAGCACCTGCCGAAGGTCTAACGCTTTTGTGAACCCCAGGCCTCGAGACTGTTCCCGGTGTTGGAGCATAGGTACATAGGTACATAGTGTCGGAAAATCACGAAAATATGGGGGGGGTGGGGGGGGTGTACTCGATATTCATGCATGGCCGTAGTCGTATGACCATAAGACCCTCGCATCCCTACAATGCCGGGGGACGGAGCATGTCGGGTTGTCACCGGTGGGGTGGCGGCGGGTTTGTATATGAATACGAGCATGTTTAGACGAGTCGGACGAAAATGGCAGCTACATACTATTACGGGGGGCCATAGTAAATAGGACCAAATATTGTTAGTAAAAATCGGTAATATATACGATAGTCAACTGTTACGGGGGACCTACAGCAAAAATATGATAATATATAGGTTTTAGTGCGTACCGTAGGTCCTATTTACTATGCTCCCGCGTCATAGTATATATATATATTTTTTAAACTGTGAGATAGAGTTAAAGGACGAGCCCTAATTGCACATCGGGTGTACAAACTAAACTCTCGTAAACCCCTATGATAGCCTGCTCCCGGTTGGCATCCTCATCCCACATCGACCTGATGCAACCCGGATGTGACCCCTCCAAGATGATCCTGGGTGTATAAGTTGCCACCGGCAGGGATGGCTTACTCACTTGGCACTTTGATCCCACCCCGACCTCATGCACCGAAATCGAGGGTTTCCGCCGCACGGCCACAGCAAGAAGCAAAATACACTAAAACCATCTTATACAAAAAGGGCGTGCGGTGTGCAGAGTAGATTTTGATTATTTGTACATCCGGTGTGCAATTAGGGTTCCCCCTGCGAGCATTGGAAAAAAAAAAAACTAACGTGGATATTTACACGCGCTGGTTCGAGTTGAACGAAATTTTGCCGAAAACACGTTATCTACCCGACTGTCACAGATGCGGTATCATACTGACCGCCATGGACGGCAGAAGGGGGTGACACATCAAGCTTTTCAATTGAGGTCCTAGGGCTGGCGCTGTATAACGGCGACAACATGTCCCGACCAACTACGGACCTTAGGTTAACCCTTAAGCCTATAAGACCAGATTTTACCGTTTTGGAGACAAATTTCTCGTAATTAGACTTACAAAACTACCGTTTTGGAGACAAAGTTCTCGAAACTAAACCGTTTTGGAGACAAATTTCTCGAAATTTAGACTTACAAAACTGCTTGTTTACAAAACATAAATAAAAAACAGAATCAACTGCTGAGAGCGCCTATTAATAGTAGCGTGGGTAGGCACATTTCGACGCGAGTAGACAAGGGAAGAAAGTGCTAAAATCTTCTCGCGATAAAAATCAAGGCACGGACCGTAGCGGGAAGGAGGGGAAAAATAATATTTGGAGACCCCGGATCTGAGTCACACCTTGGAAGGAGAGAGAAAAGAAGAGCGAAGACAATAACAAGGGGGGGAGAAAAAAAAGAAAAGAAAAACGCGTTTCTAAGAAGGCTAAGCTCGATTGTAGCTCACCGTCCTCTCTATGACCGACCCCGAAGCGTCGCCCTTCCACTTCTCGGCGTCGCCTTTCCATCTGTCCAGTCTCGATTCCATCTTGGCAGGGTCGAGGGCGTTCCTAAGCTCCTCGAAGGCGTCATTGACAGCGTGCACGTTTCCGATGCCCGAGAATACCAGCTGGGTCGAGCTCCCGTACCTAGGAAAACAATAATTTGTTAGTTTTTTCCTCTCACATGAGCATTTTTCGATGTTACTTGTACTCAGTACAGCACATCTAATGGGAAACAGGAAATCTGGTCCAGGCTGAATTTTTATTCGAGAGAGGATGGTTTCTGCACAAATTTCAAGACAACGACCCCTGAATTTCGTACGAGTATTTCCCTTTAAATCTCAGCCTTGCTTTCCTATTAGCCTGTTTCTTATTACTGTAGGTGTCCTTTACTGTACACATATCATACGAGCATTTCCCGATGTTCCTTATACCGGTATGAACATTTGTCGATGTTTATTTATTACGTACCGGTAGGCATTTTCGATGTTCCTTGTGGGCGTTTTTCTATGTTTCTTTTTCGAGATTTTTTCTGTGTTTTTTCCATGTGACCATATTTCAATCTGGCCAGATGGGCATATTTTCCATATAAGCACAACTCCTTGGCTTTCCACACAGTTTATGAGCATTCCATTTCTTCCACTAGGGCAGAATTTCTAATTTCATGTCCATAAGAACATATAACTCATGAGCAATACGATTTTCATGGTTGTCCATACAGCAGCGTCGAGATTGGAGCCGGGTGGGCCGGAGTTTTCAAGGGTATAATCGGTAGGATACGTACCAAGGTATACCAAGGTATACCGGGGGTAATCGTTTGTATATACCACACTAAACCTTACCGGCGTGGTCGGTACGGCTGCATTAGCCTACCGAACTTTACCGGAGTGTTCGGTGCGGCTGCAATACCCTACCGAACACTTCGGTAAGATTCGGCAAGATTCGGTACCGGTACCCGACATTTCGGTAAGTTCGGTACAACCTCAAATATCGGTAACTGGCACTTCGATAAGAGTATTACACCGAATACCGGGGGTATTTACCTACCGAAAAGGTTCGGTACGGCCGCAATACCCTACCGAATTTTACCGGAGTGTTCGGTACGGTCGCAATACCCCACCGAACACTCCGGCAAGGTTCGGTACGAACTCGACACCGGTACCCGACACTTCGGTAAGTTCGGTACGACCTCAATACCGGTACCCGACACTTCGGTAAGTTCGGTACAACCTCGATACCGGTACCCGACACTTCGGTAAGTTCGGTATTTTTTCAATACCGGTACCCGAAACTTCGGTAAGGGCATTATACCGAATACCGGGGGTATGGTTCGGTACGGCCGCAATAGCCTACCGAACTTTACCGGAGTGTTCGATACGGTCGCAATACTCCGGCAAGGTTCGGTACGAACTCGACACCGGTACCCGACAGTTCGGTCAGTTCGGTACGACCTCAATACCGGTACCCGACACTTCGGTAAGTTCGGTACGAACACAATACCGGTACCCGACACTTCGGTAAGTTCGGTACGCCCCATCAAAACTCCCCCGGGTACCGGTATATACCCCCCTACCTAACATACCCTTGGAAGTTTTTTTATTTCGTGTGTGGCAAGGCTGAGCCACAGTTTTGTTTTCGTGTGCGCTGGCCGTGCTTCTTCTTGTTGCAACAGTCCGAAGCAACTACGAGTACTCACTGTTCTTTGTTCGTAAGGGCTTCGTTCCGGAGATAATTATGACGACGAGATGAGATTCGGTGCTTCGAGCCCCGAAACTAGCGTCTGTTCGAGATAAACCACTTTGTCGGAATTCAACACAAAACAGCAAAGGCCGTGCGAAGCACACACACGAAAAACAAAAAACTTCCGCCACCCCTTCATCCTACGTGCTCCGTCTATGGTCATATGCCGGCATTGTAGGGGTGCGAGGGTCTATGGTCATACGACTACGGCCACGGCCATGCATGACATGAGTACCCCCCGACATGAGTACCCCCCGACATGGGGAAATTAGGTACACCAGATAGTAGCGAGAAAACGATCGCTATTTTTGGAGCTTATAGGAGATAGACGGTGGCCACAGGAGGCAAAACAGGAAGGGGATAAGATTAGCAAAACGTTTATTTGTAATATATGGAAAGAACGTAGTGAGCGCCCAAGTGTTGGGGGTGTCTCTATTAGGAGTAGGAAGGGTGCTCCGTCTCGAAAGGGATGCGTGGTCAATGGTCAAATGACTAAGCCAGGCAACAAACGAGTACCCAACCCCCCCTCCGCCCCGGTTCACTTTTTCCGCTCGTTCGTTACCTGTCGCCTTTTTCTTTTCTTTTTGTTCTTCTTTTTTTCGGGGGGTCGCGATGATCTTCTGGGCGAACACCCAGTTGGAGATGGGCGGAGATCTGGCGGAGAACTTCTTTCCCAAGTGAGCATCGGCGTGGGATCTCCGTTTCAGTAGATACTGTATTATTAATAGTGTACCATGTCGGGGAGCTGTTTGGCCTATGTACGTGACATTTATTGTGACATGATATCCCGTGGGCCTTTGGGTTCGGTTGGAATGCTGCTGTACGCTGTACGTAGGGATTTTCGGTTGGACTGCTTCTTGGAACGTTCGGGTGTATGCATATATGTATGTATGTATACATGTGTCGCAAGAAAGGGTACGTACGGACGGGGGACCTTAGTAAATAGGACCACATATATATTA
>MEHQ01000793.1:487374-537253 GCA_008828725.1 Saccharina japonica
CCACCACCACCACCACCACCACCCCGCTTCCGACCGTCTCGCACGCCCCCCCCCTCTCCCTGCCGCTGCTCATCCGTCTTCCCCCCCTGCCGCTGCTTTCCCGCCTCCAATCGAGCAAAACCCTTGTCCGGGATCTCCCCATTGGGCTGCTGAACGGAGACGCGAGTGGTAGACCACGGCGGTGTCCATGACGTCATTCCGACGAAGTTCAGGAACGTGTCGCCGAAATCTCCGGTGATCTGTTCCGCTGCCACTGCTCTCCCCTCGCCTCCCCCTCCGCCAACGGCCCTCCTCCCTCCCCTGGAGTCAGAGCCCGCGCGGGCCCTCTGCTGCGTGCTCGCCGCGTTCTCCTTCTCCTTCTCCTTCCCTATGGTGCTAAGGCTAGCCGGAGAAACGTCGCTTCGAGAGCGGTCCATCGAGATGGCACTTCCGTCCTCGTCTAGTTTGAGGCAAGCGCCGGGCGCCCTAGTACTCCTGCGGTTCACCCTGGCCTCGAGCTTAGGCTTAGGGCCGTGTGGGCTGAGGCGGCGTATGTAGCTCGGGGGGGACGACGGGGAGGCGGAGAAGGAGGAGAAGGAGAAGAGGGACGGGGAGGGCGGTGGTATCGGAGTCCGGTTGACGGAAGGTACCGAGGGTACCGAGGGTACTACCGCAGGTGCTGCGGGTGCTGCCGAGTCCGCCAATTGCTCCCCTTTTTCCCGGAAAAATCCCAGCAGCTTCTCGTCCTCGGCGCACCTGCGTGTAGGCAGCAGCCGCGGTAGAGGGTGGCGGCGGTGGCGGCGGGGGGAACGGAGGGTTGTGCGGGAGACCCGTTCGATCAGACCACCGACTTGATTGGATGGGCGAGCAAGTACTCTAGGTGAGCGAACACAAGGGTATTTGTAAGCTAGCATTTTTTTGGAGGGGGGGCGAGAAAAATAGTCTTGGTGAACAAAGAGTCTGGGTGATCGAGAAAAGAGGCTCGTGGTTAGCAAGCAAAGAGTCTTGGGTCAACAAGACAAGAGGTTTGTGGGTAGTCGTGGGGGCTTGGGGAGCCACCCAAAGGTCTTGGCGAGCAATCATAAGGTCTTGGGGAGCAATCAAAGAGTCTTGGTCAGCAATCAAAGGGGCTTCGAGAGTACGGGAGGAGCAATCAAACAGGCTGCGGGAGCAAATAGAGAGTCTCACGATTTTCCTCCGAGCCCGGCGAGCGGTTGTGCCGAGCGAGTCAGAACCGCCTTGGTCTTGGGGTCCATCCAGGTCATCGCGGGCAGACGCCCCTTGCTGCGATACGCCGCCACCGCCCTGACAGATATAAAGATCCGATGGGTAAACAGAAATCAAGATTAAGATACGACGGGTAAAACAAAATCCGAAGTGAAAGGTGAGGACCAGACGGGGGAAAACAAGACGAGAGCACACCGTCATGTCAGCAACAAGCCGCAAGCACGACGAGTAATAATAAATAAGGCAGTGCTTTGGGCTCATGAAAACGAAGCGTCAATTGCGACCTGCACTGTAGAAATACTGCTCATACGTGCTACCATATACGGCATTATGCCACACTTTTAACCTTTACACCGCTGCAAAAATAGGTGTATTCAAATTTCAAGTACTTTCCCCTCAAAACGTGGGTGGGTTAAGGGTTAAGGTACTGAGAGGAGTTCCTGCACCTGACGTCGGCGTCTTTTCTGGGGACAACTACTTGGAAATAGAGCGGGACGATAACCAACAGCAAAGCATTGACAGGGTTATAAGTTATAAGGCATTGAAGGGAGTTCCTGCACCTGATGCTGGCGTCTTTTTCAGGGGCGAACTACTTGGAACTACGATGTACCAGGTATACACGTAGAGTGGGATAATTTTGCAGTACGTAGTGATATCCAGAGGGTTGATACTATTAGTGCATACCTCGGACAGATCATCTACAGATAGATCAGATAGGTCAGATCATCACTTCGTGATCTAGTTCTTTCAGGGTAGATAGACTCCCAATCTGTGTGATCTAGCTCCTGTTGCCTGGTGGGAGTCGTAAAACTTGCATGATCTACGTATATAGGACACGTTTCCTCGGTTGGATCTGTACTACACAGATCATGCACAACATTATCATAACGGCAGGTTAGGATCTATATTACCTATATAACGATGGTCTATCTGTAGATGATACACCTGTAGATGATCTATCTGTAGATGATCTGTTGGACGCGCGTAAATTACGGTACCGAAGGGGGCTATTAATAGTTCCTGCACCTGATGTCGGCATCCGTCATGGCAGCCGGAACCACGAAGCGGAGAGGGTAGGTGGGCACCAGATCGTGCGAGCGGTTGTGAAACAGTCTCCACCGCGGGGGCTCCTCCGCCTCTCTCCCCGTTGACGAGCCCGCGGAAGGAGTTCCAACACCCTGATCTGTCCTCTCCGGCCTAAAAAAGAAGAGAGAGGGGGCAGTGAGGAGTCAAGAGCCAACCGGCTTTAGATTCGTACGAGTATTAATAGGCAGACACCGTTGGGGCAATCTATAGCGGGTTGGTGAGAGAGGAAAGCCACGAGCTTTGAAAGAACCAACCAGTTTGCTCGAAGTCAGGATTACGGCGAAAAATGTAGCAGTTTACGAGAGGTGGCAGTCAGGGGTCAGGGGTCGATAACCAATCAGATTTACGAGTAGTCAGGAATAGGGGATAAAATTAGGGCACCTGTAACATAGCCAAGCAGGTTTATGCGAGGGGGCAGGCAGGAGACAAGAGCCAACCAGCTTTAGTCCGGATTAGACGGACAACTCCAGGGTAACACTTCGTAAATACCAGCTAAGGGTAATACTTCGTACCTGGTATATATGTACTGTACAAGGTTCGCACCAGATACTTGGTACTTGGTACCGTAAAAATCACGCTGCCCAAAAACGGCGGACAAAAAAGCCAGCATATACTACGGGTGCGCAGAGATATATTTACAGACCCGGTGTGCCACTACGGTAGCTATCTCGCAGGAATGCAGGAAAACTCTGGGCAGGGTCAGGGTCAGTGTTGGGTAGGGGCTGGCCGTTGACGAAATTCCCACCAGTCTCGGTGTGGATTTATGTGACGGATTCCCGGGGTTTCCAAAATGTTGGCCTCAAAATTCCCGCTTCAGATTTCGTTAGCCGTGCAGTCAGTAGTGGTCCCTCTATAGTGCCGGTTGCCCGCTATAGTGCCTGTGGAATCGCTTGGCACTGCAGATGGGATTATTGACCAGTGTGGCAGTAAGCGGAGCAATAGGTGCCGGTTGCCGCTACAGTGTCGGTATGGTTGGCTGGCGCATACCGGTACTATATACGACGTAGAGGAACCGTCACTACTCTTTATGGATGGATGTACGAGATGGCGACGAAAAACCAAGGCTTAAGGTAAAACGACTCACGAATCGAGACATTTGGGGCGGATTACCCCCTGCCTTGCGAACTCCCTCTCCACGTCATAGGTAAGCCAGCCGTCGTTCTTCAAGTTGGCGCCCGCGCGAGAGCCGTCGACAGCTGTCGCTGCCAGGACGTCCCCGTGGACTCCCTGAGAGAGACGGACGGAGGGAAGCAGGGGAAGGGGGTCAACCAAACGCATTAGATAGGTAAGGAATGGTAATAAAGCCGTTGCCGCGAGTGATCAAGCGAGCCTGCACACAATGGTTACCGCTGCTGCAAGAACCCTCTCACAAAAAAAACAACAGCTCTACTCCTACTCACACGAAACGAAGGCTGAGATATCCGGAGAATTAACAAACTCGGAAGCGGCTACACAAATTTTAGAGATATACTTCGTACTGCTGTATCATAGTTTGGAACACAAAACACACCCTTTTCACACCTCGGACAGATCATGATCTGCATGATCTGTATGATCTGTACGATCTAGATCATCGATTTACCACTTGATCATCTACAGTAGATATTCCACGGCCGAAATATTCCTGATCTGTATGATCTAGCTCATCATGCTGCCGGGTGGGAGCCGTGCAATCTGCATGATCTAGCATATGTTTCCTGGGTTGGATCTGTACTATACATATTCTGGACAATGTCTCACAACGGCAGGTGAGGAACTACTGTAGATTATCTAGATGATCGTATCTGTAGATTATCTAGATAATATATATGTAAATGATCTGTATGATCTGTGGATGATCTGTTCGACGTGGGAACGGTTGCAATAAGAAATCTAGCCTACTTCAGGAGTGATCGGATAGGGATGCATTAATAGTGGTATGTACGGTCAAGACGACAACCGGCGAACCTCGGGAGACATCCGTGCATCGTCCTCGGCGCGCTTTCGCTGAGCAGCCGCGGCATGGGTCATCGCGAATGCCCTCTCCGGAGATGCTTGCGCAAACATTGCCATCGATCCAATAACCTGCCGTGCCGCACGCAGGGCGAAAGGAAATTACAGGTAGAGGAAAGGATAGGAGAGGGAGAGGGAAGGATACGAGGAAAAGCAAAATATAGGGAAAGGAAAGGATGCGAGGGAGAGGATAGGGAAGTGAAGGGAATGGACGAAGAAGAGAAAGGAAATAGGAAAATAATAGGGAAAGTAAAGGAACGAAAACAAGAAGGCAAGGAAAAGAGAAAGAAAAAAAAACGGAAAGTTAAGAGAAAGGTACAAATAGTAAATACGAAGCGAGCAGGCATTATTCAGTCATGATGCGTATCTGACTGCTTTTTGTACTTTTGTTTTTTATTTGACTACATATTCTTCCACTCCAGTTTTTAGGAGCCTATCCTGTCACCACGGACACACGGTTTCGGACATGACTTAATGTGACTCATGTCAGAACAACAACAACAACGGTCGCCTAAAGTATAGGGCATGCCTTGCTTAAGGGCATGACTTGCTTTAGAGCATGCCTTACTTTTGAGCTGGGTGAAGCCTGAGATCCTATAGAAAACGTAATACAGAGAATGCTCAACTTTAGGGGCTACCTTGCTTTAGGGGCTGCCTTGCTTTAGGGGCTGCCTTGCTCTAGGGGCTGTCTTGCTTTAGGGTCTGCCTTGCTTTAGGGCCTGCCTTGCTTTAGGGCCTGCTTTGCTTTAGGGCCTGCTTTGCTTTAGGGCCTGTTTTGCATTAGGGTCTGCCTAACTTTAGGGCCTGACTTGCTTTAGGGCATGGCTTGCTTTTCAGGGGGGGTGAAGCCGGAGATGATACGTACGTACCAGGTATACTTGTACATTAGAAAGTGTGAAGCCGGAGGAGATCCGCGCCGCCCGACCCCAAATCTCCACTACACTAGCGCACGCACAATAGTTCACGACAGTTACAAACACAGTACCCACCAGCGCGAGCTCTTATCAATAGCCAGCGCTACCCTATCGAAAATAGAATGTCACATCTCGGATAGATCATTTACAGATCATACAGATCATGCAGATCATACAGAGCACACAGATCATACAGATCATACAGATCATACAAATCATACAGATCATACAGATCATACAGATCATACAGATCATACAGATCATACAGATAATCTAGACCCTAACCTGCTGTTATGAGGTGCTGCGAAGGCCCTGTATAGTACAGGTCAGACCCAGTAAACACGTCTTGTACGTAAGAGCATGCAGGTTATGCGGCTCCCACCTGGCAACATGAGCTAAAGCATACAGATCATGCAGATCATACAGATCATACAGATCATACAGATCATACAGATCAGGAATATATCCACCCAAAAATAACGAGATGATAAAGGAGGAATCGATTATCTGTCCGAGGTGTGTGTAGTATGAGCAGCTATGAATATCACACCTTGGTTAGGGTGGAGATGAAGAGCACATTTCTCGACTCGAACCGCATCCGGCAGCTCCGCAGGTCCTGCTCGTCGGTAAATCGCGCGCGAACATCATGTGAGATACGTAGGACGTCAAAGTCAGTTGGGTTGGGTTAGGTTGGGTTGGGTTGGGTTGGGTTGGGTTGGGTTAGGTTGGGTTGGGTTGGGTTGGGTTGGGGTAGGGTGGGTTTGGGTGGGTTGGGTGCTGGGTTGGGTTGGGTGGGCTGGGCGTGGGCCGGGTCGGGCGTGGTGCTTATGGTAGGGTTGGGTTGGGTTGATGAGTTGGAGGCTGTGTGTTTGGCTCTGGAGTTGGCATGTTTTTTTGTTTCATTTGTTTGTGGAGGAAGCGAGGGTATTTGCTTCGTGTTGTGAGGAAGTGGCTATCTGAGGAGGGGAGGGGGCAAGGGGAGACATGTTTACCGCTATACAGGCTCGTGATGCTATCGAAGTGCCAATGGTGCGAATCGATGGACGACTGGTGAGCGCAACATTCTTAAGCGGTAACTAATACACAAAAGAGGGCAGACAAGCAAGGCAAGGCAAGGCAAACTAAGGCAAGAGACCAACAACACGGGTTCGAAACAATCGACTCATCAGACGACCACCCCCGAAGCTACACCAATACATGAAGCAGTACATCCAAAGCCTGACACCGCCACCGCCGTCACCCCCGACCAAAAACACGCCTCCACCACTATACCACCGCACCTACCGCAATGCTTCCCCGGCACTACCATCTTGCACATAAAATTAAAATCGTCAACATGTAATCTACGCCCCATCGCGACCGCGTCAACATGTAATCTGCGCTCCATCACGACGGCGTGAGATGTACCAGCAAAAGACTACCCAGTGACACTGGGGTCTAAAGGGCCCGCCAAAACACAACCACACCCAGAAAAAACAAACGTTAGTTAAGAAAAAACGAGCGGGGGTTTTCACCTTGGCTGTGAGGATGATGGCCATAGGGTCTTCGACCGCCTGGGTGACAGACTTGATGCAGCCCATGGGGAACGACACCCATTGCAGGGAAGAGTCGCACGATCCGAACGTCGCCTGGAAAGGGGCAAAACAATCAGAAGGGATGACGTCACAACGACAACAGCAAAATAAAAAAAACGGTTACTCTGCTGCACCAGCCGTATAATTGCACGTACGTGCTGTGGGCTGTTAGATCTGCACGTACTTTTGCACCATCATTTTTGCACCATCTTTACCCTTGCTCCCACCCGGACCTGATCCCACCCGGATCTGATCCCATTTGGCGCCCTGCTCCCACCCACAAGGTGCAGAAATATAATCAGCCCTCCGCAGGAGCCGCCGGAGGCCCACCTGGCACCTCGATCCCATTTGGTACCCACGTAGGCCATACATATCTACAACAACTCCTGCTATACATATATATATAACCGTATTGAATGTACGTGCAGATTCGTTAGACTCGCACGTACGTGCAAGTTCTCCGGAGCCGACTCTGCTGTAAATATTATGATCAACACTATCAGGAGTTACGGTGGTGCTACGACAACAGCAAAGAAACGGCTACACTATTATTAGTACGGAGGGCCACAAAGTAAGCAGGACAAAATCTTGCTCGTAAAAATATGGGAATAGGTAAGAATACAGCATGGTTTTTGTGTGAACCGTAGGCCCTACGACTGAATTTTTTTTATCGGCCCCCCGTAATATGAAGGTTATGATCAACACTTCCATAACTAGACAATGAAATGGGGATGCGTTTTTCACATTCTCCACCCTGATACCCATACTGTTACAGCAGTCTTAGGCTCCAAACAGAAGCCGGTCGCCCCGGTGATCTAGTTGCTAACCTCGAATATTACTAGCGTTGGAGCTGAGGGTTCGATTCTCCGTACGTACGGAGTTTTTATTTATCGACAGACACCAACTGCCGAGAGTGCCTACGAGTAGCGTGGGGAAAGCACGATTAGACGCGAGTCGAGGAGGGCAGAAAGTGCTAAATCCTTCTCACGATAGAACTGCAAGGCAAGTACCGTAGTGGGGGGGGGGGGTCTGCTTTGTGGCCCCAAGTCTGAGTTACGACTACCAATAGGGAGGGAGCAGAAAAAAGAAGGGCGCGAAGAAAATAAATATGACGACAAAAAATGAAAAAAAATGAAAAAAACTGCCCACCTTGCCAGGCCCGGTGCGCTGCAGGATGAGCCTGAAGTTGGTGATGTGAAGAGCGCCATCAAACTCGCCCCCTCCCCCGCGCTTCCTCGCCAGCGCGTAAGCTATAGGAGCCACCACGTTGGTGAGCGACTCGCCATCGAGCAGGGACGGCTTCGGCCCGGACGGAGCGGGGGGGTCGATGTCGTGCTCCAGCTGCAGAGGGGACATCGTGGGTGATGGAATGATGGATGACGGGTCATAGAATGATGGAATGATAGCATGATGGGATGATGGGTCATAGAATGATGTGATGGACGATGAGTGATGGCATGGTGGAATATGGAGTGGTGGGTGATGGAATGGTGGATGATTGATGATGGATGATGCTTGACGGGGCGAAGAAACACTATTACTACGTCGTACAAGAGCAGTAGCAATGACCTTCATCGGGACCAGGTACACAGCGTCAGCAGCCAGCGTCCGAAAACACTGAAGTGCGACCGTGGTGTGAGAAAAATCCTATACTGGTATGGGCTATGCATACCACACCAGCGTAAAAAAAACGAGCTCGCGTAGATCTATATACCCGCTCAGGCGAAATCCCTTACAGCAGTGCATGCGCCCGCACAGCACCTAGAGTCAACAACACTTTCCAAGCACAACGACCTAACGGCACAGCAACCAAGCAGGCCTCGCTCTCGGTTAGGGTTAGAGATTCGGGTCGGAGTGGTGGCCGCCGTTATAGCCAAAGCAGAAACGAACGCGTCACCGTCTGGGAAAAAAAAATTCATACAAGTTTCGTGATAAAACTCAATCTCGTTGAAATTGAATCACCATTCTAGGAGTGCGGGCACAAAATAAGTAGCGTGCCTGCGCGGGCAGATTGCCGCGGCTGCATGAAAAGCACACCGGGATGTACCTTGGCCGTATCATGCCGTATCCTGAAAATGTGCTTACCACCGTTGCAAACTCAGCCTCGATGGAAAAGAGGGTACCTTACCTATACCAGTTATTCGACGTTTTGTGTGAGGGTCACTGCTGTGGACGATGCGAATACAACCAAAATCCTAAACCCAGCCCAGTCCAACGAATGTACAGGTATATGGTAAGCCCTCTTCGTCTCGTGCACAACAGCGTGCGTCAACCAGGGCAGGCAGTGTCGAAAACGTGGTAAGTGGTAAGCTCTACTGGACCTCTACTTATACAAAAGACGACCGGGACTATTATTATTAATAATAAAACACCAACACACCGCTAACTCAGGTACCATATATGCCGCTGTTGTCGTTGTTGTTGTTGTTGTTGTTGTTGTTGTTGTTGTTGTTGTTGTTGTTGTTGTTGTTGTTGTTGTTGTTGTTGTTGTTGTTGTTTGTTGTTGTTGTCGTTGTTGTTTGTTGTCGTTGTTGTTGTCGTTGTTGTTTGTTTGTTGTGGTTGTGGTTGTTGTTGTTGTTCTCAGATTAACCCATCGCTAATATATACTATTAATATACACTATATACAATACGGCGGTTCAAGCCACGCGAAATGTGTTCAGTTGGTACACGATATGTTTGCCCTCAACAATTATGACATCATACTTCAACTAAACTACATACGATACATACATACGTATGTACAACACAATGCTATCATACAAACTACATCCAAATTATTGTTGCCCCGTCCTGCTGTCGCTATGTGTACACTTATTAATAGTATAAGGTATCGTTGCGACGGGCCACCCCGACAAAACAGAGCAGGGTCTTCGCTGTAGGAGGTAGACCGTAGCCTGACTTTGTCCCTCCGGTGGCTATCTCAAAGCCGCTAATGATTAAATAACCAAGTGCACGACGAGCACAACAACGCGCCGTTACACTGCGTACACAAAGCAGCACCAGCACCAGCAGCACCACCACAACCACCACCACCACCAGCACCAGCAGCACCAGCCGTAGCAGCAGTGGACTTGTCCCCGCCGTGTATCTACTAACTATCTATTTCGTATCGATCTATCGAGTAAAACAAGCGTGCAATCGTGGGACGCACAAATACGTTACGTTATCACATAAAACATTACAACAGCAGTATCCGGATACAGCATACGGTGGGGCTATACCAGGTACATGAATCGGTCCCAGTGTGCGTGTCGCTTGTCGTATTGCGCTTCCCCTCGCCACGGCTCCGACCGTATAACGACAGCTAACGACAAGCAACGGCAGTGTGCAGAACAACAATATGCCCGGCGGAACTATTAATAATGTCACAAAAATTCGCGGGGAAACCGTACGTAGTACCAGTATGATATACCACTCTGTCCAGGAATATAAGAACCGTTTGTATATAATTATTCAATGATAAAGTTTCTTATATTTCTGGACACAGTAGTATTCATGCAGGTGTTGGGCTGGCCCAGCTCAGTGCGTCGTAGCGATGTGCTTATCTCTGCCGTTGGGAGCAGGTGAGTATTCATGTAGGTGTTTGGCTGGCCCAGGTCAGTGCGTCGTAGCGATGTGCTTATCTCTGCCGTTGGGAGCAGGTGATGCGATGTGAGGGGCACATAGCACATCTTCAAATAATCAGGACGGGGCCGTAACTGCCGATATACCGCATACTGTAATGGAGATAGTAAGATGACATCACAGCACATAATAACACACCCCTTTTAGGATACAATTTACGAGCCGATTTTCTTCAAAATATACCTTCGAGGGGCCGTGGCTTAGAGGGGAACACACAACGATAATGGCGGCAGTTGAAAAATCTCGTCCATATTTCCAAACCATAGACGCACCCCTCTTGTCGAGGATATCACTTTTGAAATTCGTTCGTAGGGCTTCGTTACTTATTATCTTGATTGCAGTGTACAATAGTATCAACGTCGTGGCTCCGATCGTTACGTTATACCAGGTATATCGCAGGTGTATCGTATGATGACAGCAGTGGCGGCAGTACTGAATAAGCCACCACCATAGCCCGGCACAAACTGTCTTCGTGTTTTCGTGCATACCGCATCATTATTGGCAACCTTCGCGTGTGCATGTTGACGTTGTTGACTGTTGACCAGGTCAGGCGACCTGGCTGCCAGCCCCGGCAGCCCGTGAGGACGACTGGTCGAGCCTTAGTGCTTCCTTGCCAGAGAAGGCCCAGGTTGAACCACTACAATTATATAATAGGTACAGTTAAGACAAATAAAATGGAAGGCCAACTTGAGGAGACAAGAAAAATGACTACCTGGATCCTTTTAGCCAACATGATAGGTGCAGTTGAGACAAATAAAGTGGAAAGCCAACTTGAGTAGACCGAGAAAGGTACGAGTACCTGGATTATTTCAGCCAACATGATAGGTTCAGTTAAGACAAAAAAAAGGCGAAGGCCAGCTTGAGTAGACCGAAAAAGGTATACCTGGATTACTTCAGCCAACAAAAGGTATACACATATGCATACGATGGAGCGTTATCCAATCAAAGTGCAGACCATGAAAATTCCCGAGTGCTGAATCGACTGTACGCATAAATGGCAAAAAAAACCCGCAGGGATACCCTTTTTTGGCTTATACCATGGATTAATGTAGCATTAGCCAGAAAACGGTACACGCTGTTGTATTTTAGTTGTCAAGTAGACGGGGTTGATGTTGCCCGGGGCTGATGGACGTGTATACTGCTGTATGATATAATAATCCGGTATACAGCAGTAGTGGTCCCTCTGCAGTGCCGGTTTCCCGCTATACTGCCTGTGGAATCGCTCGTCACAGATGTGATTCACCAGTGTAGTACGTAGTGTGCGGAGTATATAGTACAGGCTGCCGCTACAGGGCCGGTATTGTTGGCTGGCGCATATACCTGGTATATGATACCGGCACTATACAGGGGCCGATACCGGCTCCGGAGAACTTGCACGTACGTGCGAGTCTAACGAATCTGCACGTACATTCAATACGGTTATATGTATAGCAGGAGTTGCTGTAGATATGTATGGCCTACATGGGTACCAAATGGGATCGAGGTGCCAGGTGGGCCTCCGGCGGCTCCTGCGGAGGGCTGATTATATTTCTGCACCTTGTGGGTGGGAGCAGGGTGCCAAACGGGATCAGATCCGGGTGGGATCAGGTCTGGGTGGGAGCAAGGGTAAAGATGGTGCAAAAGTACGTGCAGATCTAACAGCCCACGGTACGTACGTGCAATTATACGGCTGGTGGACCGATACTACTAACTACTAAGTGTTACATGGCGGCCGGCGTTCTGTAGGCCACAAAAAGTCGAACCCTATCTGGTAGGCCATAAAACGGTGAAAATCGATCTGAGCAGTTAGGACTCGGTGTACCGCGGGCGCTGTGGCCAGATTACGCACGGTACAGCGGTGCTTTGGCCAATGAGCGCCGTCGATATAACGTGCTTTCTGTTACGCGTTTTGCTCTATATACAGAATACCATTAAATGGTGTAGAAAACCAACGGTGCATCGTTTTACGGTTAATGCCCTTAATGATTGCCTCACGACGATCCATGCGCTGTTGCGTTGTTGACCGTATTTGGAAGACACTGGTAAGATGTACGTATAGTCTCGACGGTCGGATTCACGGTCGGTTGTCATTGCCTTCGTTTCATTTCTTGCACAGCCGTGCAGTAGTGCAGTGCAGTGCAGTGCAGTTCAACTCGAAGTACAACTTGCAGTGTCGTGCAGGTATTCACAGCTATCTTGCCGTACTAGGTCCATATATATATGCAGAGTGCACTGCAGTGCAGTGCAGTGCAGTGAAGTACAGTAGTGCAGAAAGAGCCGATGGCAAGCTATGGACTATGGCATACAGCGTTGGACATCGAACGAGAATCGAGTTGATTGGATACCGACAAACAAAAAAAAAAGAAAAAGATAATTGGGTACTCGTACATCGTATCGGTCGCCCCGATGGTCTAGAGGTAACCTCGAACGCTTCTGAACGTTGATGTCTGGAGTTCAAATCTCACGTGGGTCGGACTTTTGAGTTATTTGCAAAAATAAATAAAAAACGGAATCAACTGCTGAGAGCGCCAATTAATAGTAGCGTGGGTAGGCGCAATTCGATGCGAGTCGACGAGGGAAGGAAAGGCTGAAGTCTTCTCGCGATAAAAATGCAAGGCAAGAACCGTAGTGGGGGAGGAGGGAGAGGAGCCTACTTTGTGACCCCGGATCTGAGTTACGACTAGGGAGGAGAGAGAAAGGAAGGGCGAAGATAATAAATGTGAAAAAAAAAAAAAAAAAAAAAAAAAAAACATCGAATCTTTCGTTCAGTGTCAGCAAAAAGAAAAAGTTGAAAAAAACACGGGGATGTCAGGGGATGGAGGGCAAAACGCGTTCGATATTTCATATTTCAATACATCGAAAGTTTGATCTACAGTACTGTAGTAGGTCCCAAGGGACCCCTCCATAAGGGGACGCGGTATATAAGGGACCTCAAACGTATGTAAGACACCGCTTAGCCCTCTATTGATTATAAGGAACCGGTACCCACTCTGATAAGGTATTAGGGTGCCGTTTATAAGGGGCACCCAACCCCCAACCCCCAACACACTAGGAATAGTAACAGGGTCCCTTAAAAGGGGCTCTACCTACTGCCTACACTGCTGTATCGACACGTTCGATACGATATCCAACACAGCCAAAGTTAGAGAGTTATTATATGCGCCACTGGTGGGGCGTATAACTATATGCACCTACTACTGTTGTGTATACTACTAATACTACACTACTGCCACTACTATATGCTTGTCGCCTAGAGCCGACCCTCCGACCCTAACCCCAACCGTATGCCAGTGATCAGTGCTTGAATACTGTGCTTGGTAAGACTCTAGGTTGACTCGGCCGGCATTGATGCCGTGCTTGGAAAGACTCTCGTAACTCGTAATACGCGTAGGTTGATTTGTGTCCTTGTGTCCTTGTCTGGTGTCACCTTGTTGTCAACTTCACCATTGCAAATGCATTTCAGCATTAAAAAAAAGTACAAAAAGACGAACAACAAAGCAGTACTCGTACGACATTCATATAATATATACGGGGTACATGGAACGTGAAAGTGCAGCGTGCAGCAAGACTTTGCACTTTGCAGAACTGCTGCTGTACTGAACACTTAAAGTTGAAGACATATCATCATATCATACGACAGCCATTGTATTTGTATATTTTCCATGCCTGTCTGATCCGCACATATTCCATTTGTTATCTTCGTCCTTCTTCTTCAGCTCCCTCAATATTAATAGTCGTAACTCAGATCCGGGGTCGCAAAGCAGGCTCATCTCCCCCCTTCCCACTACGTAGGGTGCGTGCCTTGCGCTTTTATCGCGACAAGGGTTCAACATTTTCTTTCCTCGTCGACTCGCGTCGAATTGGCTGGAACCGGGTTCCCGTAGTAAATCGTACGATACTACTACTGTACCAGTATGTATATGTAGAAATAATAAATTACGAGGAACCTGGTACAGACTACAAAAATTGTATCATATTACCCAGGTATACGCCGAGTACAATAAACATCACAGGTGCGATATCCCTTCGGGCCGAGTACAATATATATAACAGGTGCGATATCCCTTCGGACCGACGTCGGGCTGGCAGCAAAAAGCAAAGCGGTCAAATCAGCGAAATACTCGCAGCTTAAGCTATGCAAGATACCAGGCACGTGTTTATGTATATATATGAGTCGGCAACACCGTTACGACTAACAACTACGTAACCCTCCGGTACCTGCTAATCGCTATTAATAGGCGCCGTTAGACACCTACGACTATTAATTGGAGATATTCATATCAAATATTATTACAGTAGTTCACTTTACTTTAGTCGGCCGACCTCGCCAGCTCATACCAAACGTCAGCTGACTCGCCGACTAAGCTTTACCAACGTCGGGCGAGCGAAGCCAACAAAATTAGACCCCGGAGGCTCCCGAAGGAGCCCGCTGGAGGCGCCGACGGAGGCCGTTCTTGCGCCCATGAACTTAAAAACCGGTATCATTATACGTAGTGGCTTCATTTTACGCAGAAAACAAGACTACTGTGGTATCTCGTATGAAAAATGAAAAGGCTTCCTTACGTATGCAAGTGAGGAAGCCGGATAAGTTGGATAGTTGGCACTTCCGAGAAATGACTGACTGTTACGGGACACCATAGTAACTAGGACCTACTCGAGACAAAAACCTATGCATTCCCCTATTTTTACTAACCCTATTTGGTCCTATTTACTAGTATTTACTATGGTCTCCCGTAATACTATGAATGAGTATTATTAATACCGGTACTGCTGGGAACGCCTACGCCTATTCGTAACCCCTAGCTGAAAAAGCCGAGAGGCACCCCCGAACCCTAACCCTATCCCTATCCCAAACCGTACACACTACCTACCCCCTACCCTGCCCCTAACGCTGAAGCATGCCCTCAGATAGCTGTGCATAGAGCATAGCGGCAGATTCCAACTTGAGTACCAACCACTCAATCCGTGGAACTCACAGCTGACGTTATTAAATCCAAGGGTGAGTATGCCCTACATGCTCTATATGCTCTATGCAGCTTTCCGAGGGCATGATTCGGGGCTAGAGGCAGGGGTGGGGGGTAGAGGTGGTGTGGTGTATACGGTTTGGGTTAGGGGGTGCCTCTCGGCTTTTTCAGCTAGGGGTTACGAAAATGTGTAACCCACTGGTGAAAAATACGTAGGCGCTCCCGGTACTGCTGCTGCTGCTGTAGTGATAGTTGCTGGTGACGAAAGTCGTGCCGGCTCACAACTCTAAAACTACAAATCAGTCAGGTACCATACCACGGCGGTAACACCTGGTACGGCTATACTTAGTACCTTGGTAGGCCATACTGCTGGACTGCGGTTCATCGGTTGAGGGCATTGGAGTCCGGACGCCGAGCGTCTCCACCTCCGCACCCCACTATTAATGTGTGTGTTCTTCACATTAAACCTTCCTTTCTACCCGTCGACATCCAGCACACCCAGTGTCCGTGCCGATTCTTCATCCTAAAAAGGTACCAGTTCTGTGGTCACAAAACTACGACACAGAGATACTACGCTCAGTGCAGTAAGCAGAGCAGACAATGCAATGCCATATACTACCACCCTGCTATTAATAGCAATCCAGGTGCATGCAAGAGAAAAAGAGAAAAAAAGAAAGAAAAAAAAAAGCGAAAAGGAAAAATAATAACAAGTAAACATACTGAAGCAAATCAACAATCAAGCAACCAAACAAAAGCATGACAAAATAAAAGAAAGAAAATGTCGTGCTTCTCCCAGAGGAGATGCGACATCCAATAAAAAAGAAACCAAATGAAATGAAACGAAATGAAATGGACCGAAAAAACAGCGCCAACAGAGCAGGACTAAAGAACGACAGGAAAGGACAGGCGTTCTATTACGGTGGACCATAGTAAACACTAGTAAATAGGGGGCCAAATGTTGTTGGTGGAAATAGTTCAATACATACGAAGTACCGAGTGCCACCCTGGGCGTAAACCTAAGGGCAGTTTTATCTTCATATTCATGTGCAAACGGTCCTTATATTCCCGATCAGATTGGTAGGTTTTTGTGTGAGGTCCCTTATGTAATGTGGCTCCCCCGTAAGAAGCACTGTTAACTTTTGAAACGTTACAAAAAACAAATCCCGGAAGGTGCGAATTTGTCCACGTTCTGCGTGGACTCTGCGTCCTTTTTTATGTCACAAACGGTGCTTAGAAGGCCTCTCGGTTGTTGTACTACTGGTCTACGTTCCGTGGACGTTGCGGGATTTTTTTACGTTGCTAAAAGGTGCTTTGCTTTCGTTCAACTAAAAGGATGTTGAAGGGGGAGAGCGGGGTCCGGTCCGTCCTTGTGAAAAAGCTCGGCGAAGCAAAAGCGCACAGAACTAGCGCTCTAACAGTTCTGGACGAAGCATGATGATTAGTAGATCTTCCTAAGGTAGCTATTGAGGCACTGTTGTTGTGGTTGGCTAAGGGTATGTTTTTTACGCAGCTCAATTAACTCGGAGTCTTTCCCAACCGCAGCACCCTGAGTCAACCTAGAGTCTTTCCAAGCTTACTGTAGCATCCACGCCGGCCGAGTCAACCTAGAGTCTTATTACCAAGCACAGCATCCCAGCATTGACCACTGGCATAGGGTTCGGGTTCGGGTTCGGGTCGGAGGGTCGGCTTCAGGCGCCAAGCACAAAACCCTTGTAAATATCTACCACCAAGGTGCGCCCACCCCTCTAATAAGAAGCTGGGATATACTGGGTGTGGCTACGTAACACTATATATAGGTTGTGTTCCACGCACACGTCGTTATTTATTTTCCCGGAAATCGAAGGCCGAGTTACGTGTGTGTGGGCTCTTTGTTATGAGTTTGGTATTGAGGGTGATGTGCGAAGTAGAGCTCTGACATACAGAGTATGACCACGGAGGAGGGAAAAACGCACGAGATTACGTGGTCTAAGGTTACTCTTGACGCATGCTACTACGTATGCGGTAGAGGTGCATCGTGTATTTTTTCCTTCTGAGGGTTACCAGTCACTTGAGGAGAGCTCTATAATAATACCTCAGCCAAAAACTGATCTTCTTGGAGCGAAACAAAAGTGCTACCCGACGCAAAAAACACATGACCTAACTTCACAATGAAAACATATTGCAGCATAAGAATGAAAGACAGACGATTTGGGGTTATAAGGAGCCCGATGATCCAAGAAACCAACAAGCCAAAAATAGCTACCTTTGTTGTAGCACGCATTTCTTGATCTGGGCAAATAGGGGGGGAAAAAATGCACACATCGCACAGATCACGATCTAGATAATCTATCATACATCTTAACCCGCCGTTATGATATGTTGTGCAGGATCTGTATATCGTACAGATCTCACCCACGAAAACGCGTCCTAGATCATGCAGAGGCTTTTATACGGATCCCACACGGCAACACAAGACGTGCTGAACCATTCAGCTCAGGAATATACATTTACCTTCCTCGGAAAGATCTCGGAAATATCTCGGAAAGATCTCGGAAATATCTAGATCATGTAGTGGGGATTGATGATATCTTCGAAGTGCGAAACCTTGCTGTCATCAGGAGTCGGACGCTAGGGCTCACTTACTGTTTGTGCACTGCTGTAA
Organism: Saccharina japonica; assembly: GCA_008828725.1. Classification (NCBI taxonomy): domain Eukaryota; class Phaeophyceae; order Laminariales; family Laminariaceae; genus Saccharina; species Saccharina japonica. The sequence goes on from MEHQ01000793.1 coordinate 505,358, forward strand.
CACAATCGATTATTTGCCGGGTTTTTGTCACCCGACTCTACGACGTGCAAGCTTAAGCTTTTGACGTTGTGATCATTTTCCTTAGGCGAAACAGCTACCGAAAATAGAAGAGAAAACTCAGGGCAGTATAAAACAAGGAAAACCTGCCCGACTCGAAGTCTAGCTCTATTCTCGGGGTACCCATTCAGTACGCACCTATATATGTCCGGTTTCAGTTAACCCCTTCTCCTATTACGCCTACGCTCAAAACTTAAGCCCTACATGGGCCTCGTCCAGGCTTTATCCTCCCCACGCCAACACGGTTCATGAGGCCATGCCGTGCAGAGCAAGTAACACCCCCCCTTTTTGAGAGTCCCTACAGCAGTAGATGCAACACCACCTTGTATAAAAACTCGTGCTAACACCATTGTGCGACAAGAGGCCCTTCAGCAAGCAGTAGGTACGTACAACACCACTCGTGCAACACCATACATAGTGTGATAGAGGCCTCTAAAGCAAGCAGTAGGTACGTACAACACGTGCTAATGTGGGTGCCAGGCTCTCGGCGCAACCGTCGCACGGGTACGCCCTGCACCGGCTTCACCATATGGTGAAACCGAGCAGGGCATGTCCATACGACGGTTGGGCCGAGAGCCTGGCACCCACATCGCCCCCCAATGTTTGAAAGTGGACTACCGGAGAACCCAGCACACTTTTTGAATATTCAGAAGGGAGATACGTAGGCTTTCCGGCTTTCTACCATTCAAAGGCATTGTACAGCGGCGGTAGTTGGTGTAAAGGCTTCGCACTTGTTCCTCTTATCATGTCATCCCTTGCGTAGTAACAACCACGGGCTTGTGTGACCATGATTTTGCGGAGCAATGGCGTTGCCTATGTTTGAACCGTCGAGGAAGGGGAGGTCACGGAGGATGGCGCCGCCGTATACTATCGTTAGTATAAAAAAAGGCTCGTACACCAACATTTTACCATTGTGTGATTGGTCGAGGCTGGCCTGTCGGTCGGCCTGGCATCTCGTTCTAAACGCCACCACCCCCCCTTCTTATGTGCAAATAATGACCCTCCTCCCCGAGCGCGGCGATCTACTGCAACGAAAGAGGGCACTTCATGGCCGAACACACCCTTTCACCCCCAAGAGCATGGTAGCAACTGCCGGTACCAAACGTCTGGCGAGGGTTAAGGTTCTTAGGGATAGGCCAACTCTCGCTTTTCATCTGCCTCTCGCTGGCAGCACGGGGTATGTACCTGCCAAACCATGGCCAAACGCACAACTTTCGTTGCTTGAACGGAGTGCCAAGCTCTGAAATATCATGACCACGGAGAAACCCACAAGATGACGCGATAAAATAAAATTCTCGAGCTACGTACACAACAGGAGTCGGGGTCAGGGGCTATGCTATGCCAAGCACACCTGCTGTTACGCGATCGATAATAAACGCGGGTGTCAATAGAAGACACGCATACAGAGACTCTCACGGTCCACGAGGTCATGCCGTGCAGAGTAGTGTTATCAACCACTCCCCTTGTTCAGTGCAAGAATGACTCTTCCCCAGTGCGAGTGCTCTAATATCGAGTGCGAGTGCTCTAGAACCGAGTTCGAGTGCTCTAATACCGAGTGCGACCGCTCTAATACCGCGTGCGCTTGCTCTCAAAAGTAGTGAAACGCGTACGACTGGTATGACACATAGCAGCCGCCACACCCACCGCTCGCAGAAAATAACGGTATGATACCTGCCAAACGCACATATTTCGCTGCCTACGTACTTTAACCCTTTTCGGCGCTGCAAAACAGTAAGTCGAACAGTATGCCGCCAGAAACGTAATAGGTGCAGTTAGCAGTTGCTTATTGAGGGGCTAATAAAAACGGAGTTCCAAGAAGAACAGTTGGCGTGCGCCAGGTATGTACTCGATGCATTTGGTCCATCAAGGAGCAAGCATGCCAGGAGGAATGCAACCCGTTTGGGGCGTCATCAGTCACACCTTGACTTGAGAAGCTCTCACACAAAAACTACAGTAGTATACTAAACAAGGCTAGACCGGCGCCGTGTCACAGGTCTACACCGTTTCGAAACTGCCACTCTAAAACTCGTACATTTAAGTCTGGACCGCTTTCTAGACCGCTGTTCCGCCGCAGGTCTAAACAGGGGCAAAACCACTACACTAACAGTACACTATTAATAGCACATTTAAGGCTAGACGGCCTTCCGTCAGAGGTCGAAACCCCTTCGGATCTCCCACACTATAACTAGCATATTGCGTGGAGACAGGCGTTTTTCACAGGTCTAAACTGCCGCCTCCTGGTACATCCTTGATCAAGAGGGGGAGATGTCCAAATTCTGCGAGGTCGTGGCCGGTATCGAGCAAAACCTGACATGATACACACAACTTGCGGGTTCTCGAATCGAGAGCAAGAAGTTCCTTATGGACCAGAAAAGTGGCCCGGAAGCAGAGGAAAGCACGCACGCACCAGGTAGTATACAACACAAAAGCGTACGGAGGGGGGGGGGGGGGGGGGGGGGGGGGGGGTACGGGTGGTGTACATACGTATGTACAAAGACGATTACTTCGCCCTGCGCAACCTTCAATGCCCGCGATTACAATTTTATGCGGACGACCCGTCGTTTCGCCGAGCGCGAGGGCGACGGTATCAAGAGTTTCCCCCACGTACTCAGCTCCTATCGAGAAGATGTCGTCAACGTACGCCCCAACGCACAGCGCTCGAAGCTAAGCTGGCGATAACAGCGTCCATATCTCTGGAACACCCTCCCAGTAAATCTTGGACGATCTCGTTTGCAATGCTTTGTACGAAAAGGTGCGGGATGGGCGTAAGGTGCGGATGGGCGGGGGGCAAAGAGGCGGAAATCCGGTTGAAATCAGTGCCAGTGTATTTTTTCTGCGTTCGTATACGGGTAATGCTTGTTTGTGCTGTCTTTGACGAGCTAAACGTTAAGGTAGAGCTGAGATACGTATGTGAACGGCTTTTCTAGATGTAGTACTCTACTTTATACCGGATGCGTACGTCTTACCTGGTACCTGGTAGGTATTTTCCTACCTGACGGAAAGCCACCATATCACAACACAGCAGCACGCAGCAGTCGCAAAACAGTAGCATAACATAGCAGCAGCAGCAGCAGCAGCAGTTCACCACACGCTGTGCGATCGACGGCGCTCGCCGCGATATTATCTGCCTGGTTAACATTTTTGACGAACGCGCACTACAAACAACTGTCAGAAGAAGAGTACGTATTAATATTTTAGTGTTTTTCTACAGCACATACACCTGTTGGAAAAGTCTAGCTCCACTCGGTACCCACTTCCGGCCCAACATCAACCTACTCCACCTCTTGGTTGCCCTTTCTCCACCTTTTTCCTACTGCACGGTGTCTCTACGCTCAAAACTCAAGTTCTATATAGGCCGCGTCAAGGCTTCATCCCCACGCCATTACGGTTCAAGAGGGGAAAAAATGGGGGGCACAAGACAATAGTAAAATAAAGGACAGAAATAAGGGAAAGGCTACGAAGCGCTATAAAATAAGGTGGAAGGGTAGAAACACTTAGAGATATACGGGGGGTTAAGATAAGTGATAGGAATGAAACTGTATTTGCACGGCCCGATGGACTTCGCGAAAAAGCTGAAACTGCGATTTCGTGTAAGGGACCTGGACCTGCCAGAAAGAAGAAAGAGGTATACCAGTAGTCAGGAGGAGGAGAAAGTAGACGCACAGATGTGCCCGTGTGGCAAAGCAATAGAGAGTAGAACTCACATAGTGGGAGAATGTGAAATGTACAAGGAGGAACGGGATCTGTTACGTAGAGGGGATGAGGCAAATAGACGAATGTGACATGGAGAAGTTTGGTACGCTACACAGTAGTTGCGGGAAAACGATCGCTATCCTAGGAGATAGATGGTGGCCAAAGGCGGCGAAACAAGAAGGGGATAAGAATAGCAAAATACAAAATACCCCTTACGTAATATATGGAAACGACGTAATTGAGCGCCCAACTGTTGGAGGTGTCTCTATTAGGAGTAGGAACGGTGCTCCGTGTCGAAAGGGGTGCGTGGTCAATGGCCAAATGACTTAAGGCAAGCAACAAATGAGTACCACCCCCCCCCCTCCCCCTCCTCCTCTTCTGTGCAAGAGCGACTCCTGTTGTATACCAGGTATGTTCATGCAACGTGAACTAACAAATAAATGCAATGGCTCTATGTACGAAACGCAGTTTCACCACCATTATCACGGGTACCACACCACACCACCCCGGCCTTGGCAAGAGCTTGTTGTCAAAAAGAGGCCTCGCCTCGGAAGGCGTGAGACAGGCAGCAATGCAAACATGCAAACATTCTCACAGTTCTGCGATGGTTGGCCACTGGTCTCCCACACCACCACCACGGGGGTTATCCTGTTGTCCATGTTGTCCTCCGCGGTCCCTGCAAGTGCGTACGTGAGCATTGTAAGAAGGCCGTGTGCGGGGGGGGGGGGGGGGTCTCAGGTCGTGGCATGTGCCGTAGTGTATGACGCATATGACCCTCGTCATCCCTACAATGCCGGGAGGGGGGGGGGGGGGGGGGCAAGACACCGACATATCATGTTATTTTCATGTCACTACTGCTGTACTGTTGTATCTCGTACATATTAAACATTATACTAGTACTAGGGAAATAAGCGTCCCCCCCCTGCCCCCGCGGCGGTAGCACCACAGAAAATCTATGTGTTATTGCAGGCGACAAACAAACGTAATACTGCTGTACCAATGATCACACGACCTACATAAATAACTCGTTTTTGCTTGGCATTATACTTGACGTACAGCAGTATAGGCGGCACCAAACTTACCAGTATATGTTTTTCACTCCCTCCCCCCGTTGAAAAATGAAGTACACCCCCCCCCCGTGCTCCGTCTCGAAAGGTATGCGAGGTTAAAAATGGCCAAACGACTACGCGTAAGGCAAGCAACAAATGAGTACGCCCCCCCCCGCGTGCTCCGTCTCTAAAGGGGTCCGTGGTCAATGGCGAAACGACTAAGACAAGCAACAAATGAGTACCCCTGCCCCCTCGTCGCACGCACGCACGTAATAATGCATGTAAATATGATAAGCACATCACCACCGCCGCGTCCTTTTCGTACTAAAACATCTCCAAAAATGCTGCGTGCTTGGAAATACTACCCGTACTTATTACGTATAAATACCTGGTACGAGTTAGCAGTACCACATACAGTAGACGCTTCCAGTACCTGGGAGTAAAGTAAAGTATTATCGAGAAAACACAATTCAGATACTTCGTGTACTCGAAGTATTTCGGGTTTATGTACTGCCGATACTGCGAGTTGTGGCGTCTGGAGACTACCCTCTCGCATATCCACGGGTTTACTACTGATGCGTAGGCATGCAGGTTCTTACGTGAACCGCAACATATAACCGTTACTGGGAACGTCGCCGACTACGACGCATGTAATGACACCTCTGTTTCTCTCTTTGTTATTGAACTTGGTCCATCCACCTATCATAGCCGCGTATGCAGCGATGCTGACCTTGGGCTCCTGCTGAGTTCAGGGGTGTGGATGTTCTGTGGTGCTGTGGATGACTCGTTTCCCCGCGAAGACATCACAGAGAACTTGGAATATTTCGAGATTATGTACTGCGGATGCTGCCAATACTCCCAAGTATTTTTGGGGTCCGATATTGCGGGTACTCCTTGTACTCGCTGTATTTGGGCCTTCAGCACGTAGGCCGTCAGTACTCGAATACTCTCAGTATTCGGAGTACGAAATGTACTCGATACTCCGAGTATACTCGGATAATGAAGTGTACTATTAATAGGAGCATCTGTGCATCGTTTTAAAGACTCGGCCGTCGTTTCCCCCAGGTTCTGGGAGCATGTGACTATGTGAGTGACTGGCGTTTACAACATTTCACATTTCACAGATGCTCCCAGTACCTGCAAGTATCATTAGAGTATTTTCGAGAAAATTACGTCAGGTATTTTGTGTACTCGCAGTAAATCGAGGTCCTGTACTCCGGATACTGCCTGTACTCCAAGTACTTTGGAGTTCGATACTGCGGGTACTGCTTGTACTCGGGACACTGTACCTGACCATACTCCCAGTACTCGCAGTATTTGGGCCTTCAGTACTGATCATACTCCCAGTACTCCCAGTATTTAGGCCGCCAGTACTCTAATACTCTCAGTACTCGCGGAGTACGAAATGTACTCGATACTCCGAGTATACTCGGGAGTATGAAATATACTGGAAGCATCTGTGAGCACACTATGAATTCCTGGTGCGGACCAAGCGACTTGACGAGAGACCCTGATGCCCTACCAACTTGTATCATATGTACATAATCTCGGTAACACCGCTGTGTGATTTGGCCGAGGCTGACCTTTTAGCCGAACGGGTGTGTTGTTGTTGCTTGTTGTTTTTACGCCACACGCCACACTTAAACTCGCGGTGGAGCCGGGCGACGGCCCCTGCCGACCTCCAGCCCCCTTTTAGGGTTTTAGTGTTATTATGTACGCAGCGATAAGCACTTGTTATAAGGACTACCCTGGGCTGGGTAATTGATCGATCTTTTACCCCTATAGCTCAGCAGGTAATACCGTACCACATTTGACGTCGTCGAGGACACGGGTTCGAATCTCACTTCGAACGTTTCTTTTATAGAAACGCTTGCGCGTGCGTCCCTAAAAAAACACGTCTCCCTGGTTCCCCAGGTATAATTGAAACGAAGCGGGTAGGTCAACGTACGGCCGTATACGGTACCGACGTCCCAAATATCCCGCCGTTCAGAGGGGGGGAGAGTGTTATAAGGACTACCCTGGGCTGGGGAATTGATCGATCTTTTACCCCTATAGCTCAGCAGGTAATACCCTCACACACTGCTGTATGTACTCAGTATGTATGTACTATTAATATAGGTGTTACCCTTTTGCCAATAACCTGGGTACTCGCGAGTATTACCCGGTTTGCTAATATCCGTCACGGGTACGAGTAACACTTCATACTCGCCGAGTATTGGGGTCCCGGGTACCCGGGTACCCAGGTACCCATTGATTTACCTTAGAACTCCCGGAGATGGCAAGTTATCGTCCCCTAAATGATGTCCCCTGGGTAGTATTTGGTCAATATTCTCGAGGAAGCTCTTTTCGAAATGAAAACGCTGTCTCAGGCCTCACAAGTCACACCATCCTCCGTAAAGTGTTACCCTTTTGCCAATTACCCGGGTACTACGAGTATTACCCGGCTTGCTATTGCCCGTGACAGGTACGGGTAACACTTCATACTCGCTGAGTATTTGGGCCCCAAGCATTCGGATACTTGGCTGTTAGACGAGTACTCAGGTGTTAACGGGTACCCGCCCAAAATAGCTGTAAATGCTCGGGAGTACCCGGGTATTTTGTTTTCAAAGATGGCGGGTACCCGTTTAAGACGGGTACTCCTCGGGTAACATCTCTATTAATAGTATGTGTGTGTGTGTTCTTCACATTAAACCTTCCTTTCTACCCGTCGACATCCAGCACACCCAGTGTCCGTGCCGATTCTTCATCCTAAAAAGGTACCAGTTCTGTGGTCACAAAACTACGGTTAGTATGCACCAGGAGCGCAAAAGCAATCCACAGATCCGAGTACGAGTAGAAAAAAGTAGATAGGCTTGATGCGACGATATATGTACGAAGTATCATCACAGGTAAAAGATATTACGGCAACTTCTGCCTTCGGGGTGAAATGTGAAAACGTAATTTTCCAAAAAGACTTCTGCGCAAACACTCAATTAAGAAAAAGTACGTATGATACGAGTACATATAAACGAGTACTATTAATAATGCAACTGGCACGACCACACCTACCTCTCACCGAAAATGATCACATTTTTTATGATCCAAAAACGTGATGATGATGAGGATGATGTTTCGGCAGCGGATACGATAGCTGTGATGACCATCATGTCAATAGGGGCATCACTCGAGATAACAATAAATCCCTCGTACGACGTGTGATATCATCGCGAGAACGCAACAACAAAACACCAAATGCATTCGGCATGTCATAGAAGGGCATGCGAAAGCAGGCAAGGGCAAGGAGGCACGGCCGCAGACCGCAGAGTAGAAAAAGCAGAAAAAAATATCGTTGATGAAATATCGAGCTTTCAAAAGAGGCGGGGTTGTAGTCCTGGATACCCGGATACACTGAGTACCAGGTATCTTCGTGGTCTTGTGGTACTGCACGTGCCAGTTTCGTGTGATGGCTCTATTTACTGAACCAAAAAAATAGTTCTTGGAGATCGTGTCGAAAACCACCGCTTTTTGGTGCGGATCCCAACCAGCCAACGCCGCCTATTTTTCGTGATAAAAAAAGGCCTGGTCCGGTCTTGCTGATGAGGCGGACCAACACTGACTGATTGCTGCTGCTGCTGCTGCTGCTGCTGCTGCTGCTGCTGCTGCTGCTGCTGCTGTTGCCCGCTTGTCTATCACTGATTGAGCACTGATCATCACGGTGTTGCAATCCAGCTGAAATCTACACGAAAGATTACGAAGTACGTACCAGTACACACACGACAAGTACGAGTGAGAGTATATGAACACGAGCACAGCATCGCAAGAGTCAAGAAGAATTTACATTGAAAAAAAAAGCTACGATACAGACTCGTGCGACTCGTGCATTTTTTTTGTGGAGAGCACACGAGCACACACACGTCAACTGAAGGCGATACAAATTGCAGGAGCCAAAAGCAACATGCCCTAAATCTAGTACCTGAGGTTGCCACCACCAGACTCCGCCACAGCGCCTATGGGAAACCCTTTGGAGAGGGTGATATCCAGTCTATAGACTTGGTTGACGCCCATATCCCATGCTTTAGGATACCGTCACAAGTCACAAAAGCGGGGAGTTCAGGCCCTCGGCACATTTTCGAGACGAACGTCATGGTACCGTTAACGGCTTCAATAACGCACAATCTTCGTAGAACCCCCTCCTTGTCAGATGCCGTGGATGGATTTTTTTTTTCGTAGTTGAGCTTTGCTTTGGCACTGGCGCCGCAAACAGACAACGGCTTGGGCACTTACTGAGAGCAGCACGCCTATCGACGAACTCGGTGCAAAAGTAAACGCAGCACTGCGGACGAGTGCAACAGTGCGAACCTTAGCTGGTCTACCGGCTCCACGGTGGTCCCCGCTGGCGGGTTATTATTTCAGCCGCGGCAGCGCATTGGGCGATTGTCTCGTCTGTGTCTGTGTTACAGATCGGACTTAACTCAGCTACTACTATGGTCCAGTCAAAGCGATTTCTGCCGAGCGTTGGACAGGAGGAAGGCGAGCGCCCCAAGCGCCAGAACTCAGGAGACCTTCGCCGTCGATCCCGCAAGTAAGAGATAGGCCTTGCGCCACCACCGGCTCGTCGTCGAACCGCCCCTGTCCCGCTTTCGCTTTCGGCGGAGGGTCACCCAGTGCCATCCCTAAAGTATCTGTTTTTTTGTTCATCATGCTTGCCTCTTCTCGTTCTTCGTTCCCCGTTCAACATTAGTTTCGTCGGGCGCGTGGGGTCGTGCATCGGTGTATGGGTGGGCAGGTGGCCACAGCAGCAGAGGCTGCCACTTGATAGAGCTCGAAGTGCGCGAATCGGACCCGTGTCGTGAAATGTTTCGACCAAGCTCCGGGCTTCGTGTGCTGCTTTGGTGATCTAGAAATGTTTCAGTCATGTTCGCGGCATCACATGACCCGTGATGTTCGCGTGATATATCTCCGCCCGTTCCTGATATTTGCTGAATTTTATGCGGGAACTTTTCTTTTTGGCACGGCAGCAGCAGCAGCAGCAGCAGCAGCAGCAGCAGTAGCAGCAGCGGGTAGCACACAAGAGGAATGCAGAGCGGCCAGTCCGCGCCCAGATTACACTTTGTCGTTGGACACGTCGCCACAGCAGCAGCAGCAGCAGCAGCAGCAGCAGTGCTCGTACCCTCTCAAGACGGCCTGCGAGCCAAACACCGATTCACGTTTGGCGCACATTTGGCCCTACCTGGTACCTGGTACCTGGTATTTTTTTTGCCTCTCTTTCATTCACACAACATACATCATTTATTTGCGTACGAGCCCACCCCTCTACGCATTACGTATCTACCCTCCGGTGGGCCAGAGTCAATCGTTTTGTTTCAGTTATTTTGTTCGGTTTCTGTGGTACGCAGATGCATAGAATGTGGATGGGACTGGTCGCTTGCGCTTGGGTTGAAGGTTGTCACTCTTGACGGTGCTTGTCGGCTTATCGCCCGAACGGTGTTTGTGGGCGTTTTGCTGTCAAGTATAATATAGCTGCAACAAAGTTCGTTGGGGGGGATTGGTTGCCTGTTGCCTCTGGTTTACTGGCTAATCTACCCCACCCACCCGGGCCGCCACCACCACCCTCCTGCTGCTGCGAAATACTCCGCCTGTGTTTCAGCCCCCCCGCCCCCCCCCCCGCGCCGACGCCCATCCGCATGTCGCTACGGTACGTATAATACGTGTATACGTATGAGTAAATACCTGGTATCGGGTCTTCCTCCGAAAAATAATGTGTTTGCACCCATCGGTGAAAAATAATGTAAACATAACGTAAAATAACGAGGATCGTCGTGGTATCGTGTGGCCTTGGAGATTTTGGTGCCGCCGCGGAAAAACTTCACACAGCTCGTCGTATAAACTATGACATGCTGCATTGGCAGATAAGCGAACTTTACTTGTACATAGGCTCGCGCTCTCTTGCGTATGTCTACCCGTGAATGTATGACACATATTTTTGTACCAGGTACCTCGTGCATGCATGCGTAGATGCCGTTGGCGCGTGCCCCCTGTAGCGAGTCCTAGCCGAGCCCAGCAGGGGGCGGTGCTCGCTGCATGCTCTCGCAGTGTCTTCTTTACTTTTTATGCGCGGGACATTCATTTTCGCGGTCATCTCTACATCTCTCTCTCTATCTCGTACATGCAACCAACCCCGATATTCGTAAAATCATACCTCTCTGTGACTTACCGGTATTGTTTGACCTGCTTGGTCCATGTTGCTGCTTGGTCCCTATGCCCCCTGATTGAGTTTAATATCCGTCGTATCCGTATAAAATATCGACCGTAAATTTGTTGGTAATTTGTTTTTCGACGCGTCGAGTAGTCCAGGCACAGAAGCAACACAGCAGCAACCAACAACGCAGCAAGCAATCTCTAACAGGTCGGGCGGGGAGATTCCTGTAAAATGTTTTTTGGCGGATTGGTGATGCGATGGGTCGGTGGGACCATACATACACCCGAACTCCGAACTCCGTCTTCTTTCTGGAACAAGAGCTCGACGTGTACCTATGTACGAGTAGTATCAATCGGCATTTGTTCGATCAGTCAAGCGTTTTTTTTTTTTTTTCTCGTTCTTGTTGTCGTTCTTCTTCCTGTGTTGTTGCTGCTGCTGCTGCTGCTGCTGCTGCTGCTCCTTGCACATCTGTACGCTGTTGGTGTTGTTGTGCCAACCGCTCGCTTTTATTTTACTTACACAGGTTGTCTTCGGAAGAGGAGGAATACACAACGGACGAGACCTCGGACGAGGAGGAAGAGGGCGACCCGATGCCCTCGTCCTCCTCCTCCTCCGGCCGAAAGTCGTCCAAGCCTCCCCGGCGCTGGCAGGCGAGCGAGGACAAGAGGCTGGCGGAGTCGGTCAAGCTGCACGGAGAGGCTAACTGGAAAGCGATCGCCTCGAAAGTCGGCTCGCGCAACCACGTGCAGTGCCTTCAACGTTGGAAGAAGGTACGAGGCACCCCGGGGATGTTTCTTGCCTCTTGCTGGGGGGGGGTCACGAAGTCTATGCTGTTGTTTTGTACTGACTGTAGTATGCCGCTGGGTAATTTTGTATTTTGATCGTACATATCATATTCTGGGAGATTTTTTTTTGTTTTTTGGCGCTCTGTTCTTTTTGTGGTATTTTTTTTCCACAGCTCTATTTTTCCAACAAAAAGAGTGTTCGAGTTCGCTGTGCTTGCAACATGCTGTGGGATAAAATAGATGCCCGCTGGTATTTATGGGCATGTACGTACTCGTACGCCGTGTTTTTGTTTGGGGCGGTGGGGGCTTCTGATGTGGAACACCCTCTTGCTCTCCGGTTCTGTTGCCCCAGCTGGGCGATACTACGAGTACGTAGGTATACGAGTATGTGTACTGCTGTACCTGGTACCAGGTATACTCGTATGATGTTTGTTGTTGGGTGTACGATACTATTTTAATACCTGGTATTGCTTTTTCGTCTAGGGGCGCTTCTGGCGCTTCTGTCTCCCTGCGTCATTTGTATTCTTTTTCATTTCAGAACTTGTTTTATTTTGTCTTTTTTGTTCTTATTTTTTGATTTTTTGGTTCGGCTCGTGTCGCTGTGTTCTCGTACCCGATACGTTACGCATCTCACTTGCTTTACCCATTAATTTGCGTTTATTTTGTTTTGGTTTTTCTCTGTTTCACAGTCTGTGACCACAGAATTTGTATCTCTCTAGGATTGGGAATCAGGACAGGCACTGGGTGTACTGATGTGGTTGAGTAGAAAGAACGGGTTTAATGTGAAGACAACAACAATTGATAGATGCGAAGATCTTTAGGTACGCAGTACCAGTGACCAGTGACCAGTGACCAACACTAATATTTATATTTATATTACGAGTAGGCGCTCTGACTTCCACGTGCACTTGGCTCTCCAGGCGGCACGTGTTTGCTCCGACGCCCGAATTTTGTGGAGACGAGCGCGTAGGTTCACCCCCTAGGTCGTACTGGACGTTAGCCGACAACAACCAGAACTACCGTATGCACGTATGTATGTATGTATGTGGCGCTTCAACTCCCCGGGCCGTCATCGGTGACCGAAAGATCAAATATTTTGGCTGATTGGTACTACACCACCTTGGGCCAGGGGCAATCGGATATTTATATTTTTGGCGATTTTTATCACAAATCACAGCCACAACTTTAAAATGTCGCCATTGATTTTCAAGTAATAACGCCTCCTCTGTTTTATTCCGACCCAATTGTCCATCAGAAAGTCCCGTACGTAGGTGTGCACTAATAGCTACCAGCGACGCGTACCTCGTGTTTGCTATTTACAGCTGTGGTACCGGTAAAGTCAGCTGGTACCGGTAATCGTATATACGCGTAGTAGCTAGATCGTGCTCGTCGAATTGCGGTGATCTCGCGTCTGGCTTGTCACTTGTCACCCCCAAACGGCTGTTCGTCCCGGGTATTACGTTTCCAACTACAGCAGCAGTATGTGTAATACAGCAGCAGTACATCTGGTGCTTCCTGCTAGAACACGGTCTGCCGTTTGACTTCGTTGACGCATTTGATGCTGCTTGTTGTTGTTTTGTTGTGTTTTTCGTTTGCTGTTGGGCGGACTGCGTGGCCAGTAGTGGACAAAGCATGATATTAATAGTAGATCTTCCTAAGGTAGCTATTTACGCACTCTGGTTGGCTAAGGGCCCGTACAAACGGAGCGTTTTGACCCTAAAAACAAAACCTAAAAACAAAACCTAAAATGAGTTATGAAGATTCACTCCCTCTGATTGGCGAAACAGAAAAAAAGAGACCCAGGAGACCGCGATGGGATATTTTTGCTCTTCGGTTTATTTTAATCGAAAATCGATTAAAATGACCCTAAAACCAAAACACGAAAGATGAACAGCCCAGCGAGAACGGAGATCATGGCGACAACCGCAGCTACGAACGCCCCGTACACTGGACAGCCAGAAGACAGAGAGCAGACAAGGCGCGAACAACATGCGGCTGGTGCCAGGCAATGCAGTGTTCAACGCCGTAGCCAAAACCGTGGCTCATGGGGCGGTCCAAGTCGAATTGCGTGCTGCTGTACATTCAAAAATCATCTGTTGTAGCAAGCGGTGAAACTTTTTGTACAGCACCCGTACTTTATCCAGCGCAAATCTCGCGCTCCAGGCTACGGGCGCCATTGCAGCAGCAGAGTATGGTCGGCTAGTCATGTGGGCACACTCTCCTCTTTTTTCAGGGCTGGGCGTCGCCTCTACCGCAGCTGGGTGGTGCATTACTGCTGGTCTTCCACCTTGACCGTTGACTCGTTTTCGCTTTTGTTTTTCGCTTTTGTTTTTCACGCGTATCTTGCGTTTGTACACCATCTTCGATTTTACACTAAAAACCTAAAGTCTGTTCGTTTTTAGGTTTTGTTTTTAGGTTTTGTTTTTAGGTTTTGTGTTCCTCGTTTGTACGGGCCCTTAGGTTCGACGCTATGATATCATATCTCTACGATACGATAACATACTTTCCCATGATGTTCTCACATTGGCACCTGGTATGGTGTGTGTGTTTACGTCCCGTGTATCTCATCATTTACCATACATCTTATAGATATACTATGTATCGACAAAACAAGAAAATGAGAAAACAAGATAATTTGATCAAACTAAAAGGGATGACATGATGCGGTGATCATTGATGTGTTTACGTCCCAAGTTCCAAAATCCAACGATGTGTTCATAACTGCATGCAACACGCAGCAGCACCACCAGCACCACCAGCGCAATATGGCGACCCGTTCGAGGAGGCACGGGGGCAGACATGGTTTATGATACATAGTAGTACCTGTATCATATTTCTGCGAAACATCCAGCAGGTTTGACGCCATCTGCACATACAATATGTCGAACGATGCATATATATATAAAATATAAATACGGAAAGACACTCGCGTCTGGTACGTACGGACGGCATCTCTCACCGCCAAAATAGGAAAACGAGAAAACAAGAAAACAAGCGTATAAAGTATCATATAATTCAAGTCCAGACCATACGTACCATCAGCCGCCAAAAAGGCAAGAACCTCGAGTGATTTCGCAAGAGCAGCAACACCAAGACACTATTAATATCAATAAATGCACACTGGTTTCCCGTGGTTTGGTTATATATGTGGGCGTTTTTGAGTGATCAACGTTGAAGCTTGGGGTGGCAAACTATCATTACTGCTGTACTGCTGCGGTAATTAACTATCATCATAGAAGCAGCACGTAAATGCACAAAGTGCAAATGCACATACTTCGTATACCCATGACATCGGCCAGGAGAGAGGAGATCACCCGTAAACGACGACAGTAAATACCATATACCAGTACACCAGTACACATCTTGCCGTACTGATTATTACTGGCTCTTTATCTCGCACTGCTGCAACTGATCATGTTATGATATGTAGGTGCGGGTTAGGCCTGTCTGCTGGTCGGGCTGCCGGGATCACATAAGCTTATTACTGCACGGATTTGGTGATTTGGCTACGTATGCATTGCACTGCTTTGGCGACTGATTGTCTATTATACATACTGTTTTGGCTATTGAGTCGGCTATGAGCACGGATATTCATGTGGGGAGACACCCCGAAGCTTACTTACAGCTTACGGTATGACTCTGCTGTAAAATACCGGTATCTGGTATCAATGGGACTTCAGAGCTTGAAGAGGGGAAAAGTGTCCAAGCAACAGCAACTCACGATTACGATTACGATTGGGTACGGCATACTCCACCGCCCACACACATCAGCCCTAGCTCTAGCCCGGGCTGCTGGCGGTTCAAGTGTTCAAGTGCCTCAACTCAATGCAAGCAGTTGTATACACGACACGCGCGAAGCAACCTCTTGAAAATATTCCAAAGCTAGCAGATGCTCGCAGTAGGAGTACGTCAAGAATCACTAATTTCGTCGGAAAAAACTGGAGGCAATCTGGCAGTATACTCGGGAGTATGGTGTGTACTGTATACAGGGAGCATTCTGGGCACCGCCGTGTCAAAGGATAAGTTCCTCCACAGGTTTTCGCAGAGAAGATACATAAATAAACGCACCCAGCCAAGAGCCAGGAGCGGGATTAGTAGTGAATTGGTCTGGGGAGGAGGGGGGGGGGTACTCATGTCGTATACGGCCGTAGTCGTATGACCAATTTAGTCTGGGAGGGGGGGAGAAACACTGGAGGTACAGCGGTACGGAGAATACTCGCAGTATGCCAGGGTTCGATAATATTACGTAATACTGCTGTTCATACAGCAGTAGTTCATACTGCGAGTACGAGATAAGCGCAGTATTTCAGGGTTCAACACTAATGTTGGTACCCTGAGGTCGTACTTCCAAGTATTTCGGGTGTTCGTACTGCGAATACGTCTTGCACTCGGGTTTCTGTACTGCCTATAGATACCGCCAGTACTCGCAGTATTTCGGCCGTCAGTACTGCAATAACCTGCCAGTATCATATGTATTCGCAGTATTTCGGCCATCAGTACTGCAATAGTCTGCTCAATCCTCACAGTACGAAATACTCTCGATACTCGGGAGTACTGCCTGTGTGCCGCAGTACCGTACATATAACACGCAAGATAACACGCCACCCCTCACGAGTTGCCAAGGCTGATTTGCGACAACGGCGAGAGGCGAGAGTGCAATCACCAATCGCTGAGCGATGGCTCTATGGAAAGGTCTATGGACAGATACGTACCATATAGGAAAGGTCTCCACGAGATCTTCCCAGAGGCAGCATTCTGTACTATTAATAGTGGGCCCCCCTTGTTGTCGAAAAAGTCGGCTTCGAAATTCGTCCCAGGGGGCGTGTTATCACTTGATTACAGTATGCTGCACAAATTATACGATACCTGGTATGATATGATCGTACGAGAACCCGATGCTACGCACTAATTCTGGTAGTCGAGTACGACTGCAGTCCCATTTTGGGGACAAACGACTCAAATTCTAAGCAATTTGTCCCCGAAATGGGACTCCAGTCCTACAAGGGTTACACACAGTAACACGCTGACCGGAAACGTAAGGATCGTGCCGTCATTAATATGAATACCAAATGATCCTTATATTTCCGGACAGAGTGGTACCTTAGACGGACGGCACACTCGTACTGCATGTATCATATGCTACTCGTATGCATATGTATATGCAGTATAGTGGGTACCCCAAGCGAGTTAAGAGCATCCCGTAACAAGCCGAGACATGTCCTCTTACCTAGCGACGCATTGCTTTATCTGTAATGGGCAATATGTAACTTTCACGAAGTATAGACCGGACATGCCGACTTTACCGCTGAGTGCTCTTATCTTAGGCTTTAAATCGGGGTACTCGCTACAGCAGTACTGCTTGAACCTGTTATCTACCAGCAGCAGGGTATGATGGTATGATACAGCAGCAGCATGATGTGAGAATGATATCAATAAGACGCACCGAACTTCACCACACTTGTCGTCGAGTCACAGCAGTTGTTGGTCGCTATGCTTGGGCCTCCCCACTCCCAATACTTACTGCTATATACTTGTAACTTGTAATGGTATCCGGAAGGAAATTCGTAGATTATTCGCCAAACAAAATATATTCGCAATTCGCAATCGATTCGATCGATGAAACCACCAGTCTCAAGTCGTGATGAATGAATGATGAACCATGAGGCATGAGGCAGAACCAGTCAGGCTGATTTGGACTTTGATGGAGCACGATGTCAGCGCTCGACATCGCCGAAAGACAGCCTACTCGTAAGCCCTTCAACAACTACAGCAGCAAGCAGTACTCGGCGGTGGTGTTGCGTGGTGCTGGCTTGGGATACGATGTTCTTCCAACCAGTATATACGTACAGCAGCAGCAGCAGCAGCAGCAGCAGTACGTACAATAGAGTACCTCGACAATACGTACGTACGTAGGCATAAATTTACTGGCCGAGGGTCGAACATTAACATTTTATTTGTCGCCCAACGGCCAGGTGAACTCTGTGAACAAACGACATGACAGCAGCAGCAGCAGCAGTGGTGGTCAACCGTAGACCTCGGAGAGATGATATACAAGAAGAGAAAGCGCATACCGTGCTCACCTCTACAGCATGCGAGGCAACCCCCGGCGCCATCCTGCTCGAAAAACACGGATTGAGTGGTATGCAGAGAGGAGTGAGCGCGGAACGCAACAGGGCAGTGGCAAGAGGCAAAGAAGAGAGGAGAGGGGTCGCTTTATACTATTAATAAGACGTTTTTCGAAGCGCGAAACAAACGGGCGAAAAACGAAAAAAAAAACTGTTTCGAAGAGGGTTGAGTTCTCCGTGAGATACCGAAGCATGCGGTTGCTCGCGGTTGCTGGCGTAAGGCGTGCGCCCGCAAGCCATGATACGTTCTTGAGCCTTACCGGGAATCGAGCTGCGGAAGCTGTAGCGAAAACTTCAGCATGCCCGAGCGTTGTGACCTCTCTCTCTGTGGTCTAAAAACAAGAGCGAGAGGAGGAAAAAACGATGGAGTTCCATAGATTTGCGTTATTAATCGGGGAAAAGGGGGCATTTCTATTCGGAATGCATTTTCCTTGCGCCGCGCGCGTGAACAGCATTACGTCGTAGTCGCGACATACATGCTGTTGTTCGACACGGCATATCACGTGACGATAGATGGTACCGGTACGTATGGCACCTTTTACTACTCGTACATACTTGAACGGGCATATTAGATACGCTAAGCGTGTTACAGCGAACAGCAGCAGTCCTCGTAGGTAGCAGTATCTTAGCTGGTACCGGTACTACAGCTGAATTTAGATTTTAGACTGTTTGCTGCCCGCGTAGATTACGTTACGTCGATTTGACCGTTATTTTGAAAGCTGTACGAGTACGTATACTGTCATGGTGTCATGGTGCTTGGACAGGTGCTTTCATGGTGCTTTCACGGAAGAGCTGTGATGTACAGGAGGGTGTGCGCTCCCATGGTGCTTCGATGGGGCTTTCGTGGGGGGCTTTTTTCATGGTGTACACGACATCTCTTATTTTTGGCCAGACTGGAATTCTCATGTAAAGACTGTGGGTGTGTTCCACACTATTTTCAGTACAAAGAGGTTGAGTTCTTATTTCTCCCCAAAAAAACTCAGTCACAAATTATTACTTATCTTAATCCGGTCGCCCCGGTGGGCTAGCAGGTAACCACGAAGCCTGTAAGCGTCAAGAAAGCGAGTTCGAGCCCCGCCGAGTGCATGCTCTTAGGCACTTTTTCTCGCAAAAAATATCTTGACTAGCAGAAAGCGCGAGAGCGTGAGTTAGCAAAATTCGATGAAAGTCGACGAGCGTTGGGAAGGCTGAACCCTCTGCGCGATAAAAATGAAGGCAAGAACCGTAGTGGGGGAGGAGGGAGAGGAGCCTACTTTGTGACCCCGGATCTGAGTTACGACTAGGGAGGGAGAGACGGAAGTGCGAAGATAATAAATGGGATGGAAAAAAAAAAAAAAAAAAAAAAACATTCTCAACATCTATCTGTCGCGTACTCTGTATGCGCTTCCATGGGACTTGCATATCGCCGAGCTGTGCTTTCATGGAGCTTTCATCTTGCTTTCGCATGACCGACTTTTCCGTGATGCTTTCATGGTGCCCCCATGCCGAGATTTCATGGCTCTTTCTCTTCATGGAATTTCACGGGGCTGCCCATTATGTGTTTTGTTGGAGGTGCATGTGTGCCGTTTCATGGGGTTTGCATGTCTGCATGTGGTGGTGTATGTATCCGCTTTCACTTTTCGGTGCTTTCATATGATCGTGTGTGTGCGAGCTTTCATGATGGGGCTGTTATTATGGTGCTTTCATGGAGGTCCATGCGCTTCCTCCATGGGATGTTCACGGGGAGGTGTATGCGCTACCACGCGTGGGGCTTCCATACTCACTCGTAAAATATTTTCATGGACTGCCATCATGGTATAGTACTTCCGTACGTGGCGCTTTCATGGTGTTTTCGTGAACTTTCATGGTGTGTTCATGGTGCTTTCATGGCGCTACTTTCTTCGTGGGATTCCACACGGGGCTACAATGCGTGTTGCTTGTTCGTGGAGGTTATTTTGCGCTCTCGTGGTGCTTGCATGGACCTTTCATGGAGGAGGTGAATGTATGCGCATTCATCGGAATTTCGTGGTGGTGTACAGCAAGCAGTAGTATGCGCTTTCGTGGGGATTTCATAGCAATTTCTTGATGGACTGCCATGCATGGTGCTTCCATACGACGAGCAGTGCTTTCAGTGTGCTTTCGGGGTGATTTCACGGTGATTTCATGGTGTTTTCACGGTGCTTCGTGGCGCTTTCTTCATGAAATTTCGCGGTGTTCCCACATCCCTTGCATGATGCTTTCATGGAGTGGTCCATGAAAAAATCATCAAGACCCCTGGAAGTATTTCATGAGGTTCCCATTTTGGGACTTTTTTCATGGATCTTTCTCCCATGCACGTTCTTCATGAAATCACCGTGAACGTCCCCATGCAAAACATCGCGCATCGTTGACACGTCCGCATCTCGTATTACTGCACGTACTGGTGATTGATGTGTGCCCATATGTACGCGATTATGACGACAGAAAGCGAATTTCTAGTTTGTACGGCTCCAAGAAATATATGGACCCCTTTCGAGATAGCTGAAGCGACCGACCGACTGACCGGCTGACCGACCGGGATCCAGCAACACACACAACAAGTTGACGTCAGCTACAAATATCTTGCTGCGAGCGTTTCTAGCCACATCTATTACGGGAGGGCATAGTAAATAGGACCTGGGGTACAGACAAAAACCTATATGTTTACCTATTTTTACTAACAATGTGTGGTCCCATTTACTATGGTCCTTCGTAATAGAAACCATATTTACTGCAGTATATATGTAGGAATTTGCTTATTCTCAACAACATAGCACAGCTACGTACTGAACACCGAGTCCCACCTTCTCCACGTTCTCGGCGCATGCGTTTGTGTGTGCGTGCGCACTCCGTTTGCCTCAGTGAAGCAAGAAGCGTGCGACCCTGTCTGATATCGCATACCATACCAGGTGCCACTCTCGACGTAAATACGACCAAGGACCGTTCAGACATTAATATGGATAGAAAACGGTCCTTACATAACAGTTCAGAGTGAGTGGTGTATAGTACAGGACACCTAATAAGAAACGGGCTAACAACAAAACCAGGTTGAGAGGAAAACAAGAAATTCGGGAGTCGTTATCTTGAAATTAGTGTAGAAATCAGCCTCTCTCAAATAAGAAATCCAGCCTGGCCCAGATTTCCTGTTTCTTATTAATAGGTGTCTTGTTGTGTAAAGTATGGGAACACCGGACGCATCCTGCACAGGTGGCCGACACCCCCCCCTTGCACACTGTTGGTGTAAAAAACTCCATTGGCCATAGGATTGTTCATCGGGTAGCCCTTGTATTTCCTCCAAAGGCAGGTGGCTTACTATTAGTATAGAGCTCCGCATGTGATGAGCCTCAGCAAAAACATGGTGCACCTCTACCGCAGCATGCGTCTGGAGTCATTGAACAATGCAGCTAATCCTACAAGGTGTCAACAACCTCTCAATTCTCAACTCGGCAAAATACGCCTCATGGTGTGTTACACTCAACGTCTCCACAAGGAAAGTTTTGTACGCCCATATTATGCAAGTTGGGGGGTGTCGGCCACCTGTCTGTGTGTTTGACGACTATCTGTACATACTCCTGAGTACGTATTATACCAGCACCACCGTATGTTATTGCTTGCGCCCAATTTGGTGACTAGTGGCGTACGTCTGGATCGGGCAAGGTGTTATGTACAACTGTACAAAGTGTACTATTAATAAGTATAACCTCTGACTCTAAGCTGCACTGCTACGTAAGGTGCAGGGGTCAATGCGGAGGAACACAGGAAATCTCCACAGCCGAAATAATCAAACCGGTCCATTCTCGATTAAGTATAGCACCTCCTCGATATTGCCCTGCAGCAATTACTACCAATCCTATTAATAGATTAGATACCTACCACAAACAGTATATCGCATGGAGAGGGTTTGGCTACTCGTACGCTCTCAGCGGCAATGTTTGTGGTGTCTATAACATAAACCAGGTACTCAACTTGTTAATAGTGGTCGGCTGCTTTGTATTCTTCAGTTCGTCCGCCGCATGCCCGCAGTTTCATCAATATGTACTCGGAACAAATGACACCTGCCATATACTTACATGCGCGAACGCAACAAAAGAACATATATACCTGGTATCGTATATGACAGTGTATATCACACCCCCTGGGGTGAATTTCAAAGCGATTTTTCTCCATAACCAGGGGGGCACAGACAACGAAAAAGGCGGCTTTCGGAGCATCTCGTCAACATATTTCCATAGACGGGTCGCTCGGGGTTAGCGCTCGACCGGTCGTCGAGAAAATCAGCGTTGAAATTCGTCCGAGGAGGTGTGGTATACAGTGTCCTATACGGTATGGTGGGAAACAGCATGTTAGATGTGCACCATAATCACTTCTCCGTCGTAAGTCAGCGCTGGCTTAAGGAGAAGTGGTTGGTGAATGTCTAACAAAAACACAATCCGATGTCAACTAACTGTTAAGCACTGGGCCTCAGGTGTAAACCTAAGGGTCCTCTCCCCCTCCCCCTCCCTCTCCCCTTCCTTCACGCAACCAGGGCATACCCCAGGGCATACTAGAGGTCAACAAATAGAACCATACACACCAGAGCTACCTACAGCGGTAGTGCTCACCATCGATACCGTACACTGGTACCCGGTACTACGGGGTACGACCCAGAGCGCTAAAAAGCAAAGTCAACGCTGCAAAACCACACCTGCTGCTAAAACGACTGGTATCACGGAAGGCACGCGGGGTACATGTCGCTCTACCGTACCGCAAAAGAAGCAAGCGCAAGCTTCCGCCCCTGAAAACGCAACGAAAAGCAAAAAAACAAACAAACACGGACCATTCCTACCTCTTGCGGTCCTTCTGGGCAAGCATTGCCCTCGCTACTTTAGATTGTGGCGGCCTGTTCAACTGTTCTGAAATGTACAATGAGGCCTCCAGGAGCAAGTCCAGGTCAATGCCAGTTTCCACCCCCATCCCCCTGAGCATGTACACCACGTCTTCCGTCGCAACGTTTCCGCTCGCTCCAGGGGCGTAAGGGCAGCCTCCCAGCCCCGATACGGAAGTGTCGAACACGGTCACTCCCTGGCCATGTAGCGAGTAGAAAGAAAGCATTCGTATTGCAGCGGACACGTGTTTTGTTCAAAAACAAAAAAAGTCAGCTGTGAGATCACTTGTTTTTCGAACCTCATTTTAGCAAGTTGCGTGTGATAATTATAACTAAACAAAAAAACAAGCTGCGATAACAATAACACGCGACTCAGACGACGAAGTGGTTACGCTAAAGAACGTCTGATCACCATTTTCTCGCGTTATGTATGGTTGTATACGTATAGCTCGTTGTGCTGAAGGATGTGTGCTGCATTGCACCGAGGGAGGGGGGGGGGTCACGGAAAACGTTCAAGACTGCTCAATGCCGGAATGAAACGGTGTGAAAACACATGTACGTCTACATGAATATCGACCTTTAGGTCCCCCACAATACTACAATGTCTGCAATACTTCAATATGGCGAAAAATAATCGGTTTGCACGCATCCATCCCTATTTAAGCATCTAGTTTTAGGTGTCTTGCGATATAGCGGCAAAGGCGCGATGCCAGACGGAGCCTTCCCCTGTTATTAAAACAACGGTGGTACGAGTACAGTACGCTACACCACTTAAGACAGCGCTTGAGACACTCTTACTTTGGGCCAGGCTAAAATGTCTGTACGTACGTGAGGCAGGGTGCATCCTACACCAATACTCCATTTCAGTATAAATTATTGGTTTTATTGTGTTTCGTGCAAACACCGAGCCAGTAAATCGGAAATCCTTTTGTCTCAAGTGCTGTTGCAGACTGTTGTAAAATAAGTCACGGCAAAGCAATGAGCAATCGCAGGTACCAGGTGTCTACTACAGTAGTAATATTACGGGGGACCATAGTAAATAGGACCTGTGACACATACAAAAACCTATATATTTACCTTTTTTTATTAAAAATATTTGGTCCTATTTAATATGGTCCTCCGTAATAGTATACGCTGGTATAGCATACCTCCTCCAAGGCGACGAGGATGTTCGCTAGGGCCTGCCCGTACGTATCGTGGAAATGCGCCGCCAACTTCTCCATAGGAACTCCTCCCAGTGCTAGCCTTTGGAGCAGAGCGAAGGTGCTTCCAGCAGTCCCCACACCGATTGTGTCGCCCAGTGACACCGAGTAGCACCCCATGTCTAGGAGAGAGTGGGTCACCTGAAGTAAAGAGAAAACGATAAAAATGAGGTGGAATAAAATCACGAAATCGGCAGAGGTCACGGCTGACATTTTCGGGAGATAATCCAAACAAAAGGGCAGGAGGATACCAAATGTTGAGCTTTCACAGGAACTGCTGTGCATCGCATGGAGGGCAACATTCCATTGCTTGTGTGTTGGTTTCTTCACCACGGCTTGTTTGGCTCAGGAAACACAAAACCACTTTATTCAAGCCAAAATCACGAATTTATACTTTACGCTCTAGTCATTTTTGAGCGGGAAAAATGGCTGAATCGGCCTAAACTAGAAGCAACCCGATGTTGCCCAAAAGTAGGTGACGGGGGTGGGAAAAGTGCGGCCCGCGGCCTTAAGCTTGCACAGGAGCCGTGATGCTTCCGAGTTGGGAGACATGTCGAGGTCCCAAGCGGTGCTGGAAACGTAGCACGAAGTACAATCTTCTCTTGCTGCTCTAAAACGTATGAAGGGGGGTTGGTACAAGAGTACAGAGCACAGATGCAAGCACAAGTACAAGGCGATATCGAACTGGGGTAACAAGGAGGTGTTGCGCGAGGGCGAAACAATAAACACGTCCCTTGATTCGTTGCTGCTTCTGCTGTCGCAGTGATCACAATTATCTCCGTGTGTGAGGAGCACCGGTCGAATGCAAGAGCTGTGGTGTCGGCTTTCACCGACCGCCTGCTCCAACACGCGACCCCTCCATACAATCTTTCATCCTTCGGTGGAAATCGAAATGACCCAGCGCTATCCGCGCGCTGACCTTTGCGACGTCGTCTGGAGACACGTGTCCCTCGTACGGACAGCCGAGCACGCAGGAAACGTAACCCCGCACCGGTAGCCTCGCCCCCGCCGCCTTCTCCAGCAGGGGCTTAAAGCGGTCCAAGCTCTCCTCGACCGAGCAGTTGATGTTGGCACGACTGAACGACTCGGACGCTGCAGCGAACACTGCCACCTGCAAGCCGTGGGGGCAGGGTGGGGAGCGGGGAATGAGAGCACGCGAGCGAACGTGATATCGACAAGTGACCGCGAGGGAGTTGATTGAGTACATATTGCAGTAGTAAGGCGTCTCTTCTATGTGGATACTGATTTTCGACAAGTCTTCGTGTGGGCTTTGATCTCTCCATCGTAATTATACAAGCTAACTGTTAGCTTTATCCTCCTTACGTACTCGTAACGTTTTTTTAGGCCCTTAGACGCATTCCTCGCTGTCTCCCTGTCTGGGACTACTATTATACTGGTACCTGGTATGTCGCAACACTTCCAGTAACACCCGCAATTCTCCCAAGCCGGTGATAATCGCCCTGACGACTTATCTCTCCATGTATGGCAGCTACCAGTACACCAGAAAAAGGTTGAAGATGCCATTTTATCCAAGGCACTGATTTTTCGACAACCCTACGTACCGCATATATGTACGACGCTCTGTAGCAATAGCCTTCAGCTCAATATCCAACGCTATAATAGGATACCGCCCCGAAGTCCATTAATAGCAGTATTATGCAAAGGTTACCGGTAGAGAGACGTACCTCGTCTACGCCGGCCTCGATCGCTGCCTCCAGCCCTCTTAGGTTAGGTGTCAAGGCCGCGTACCTAACGTCAGGTGCTCGCCGAATCTTGGCCACCACCTCACGGCCATCCGCCATCTGGGGAACCCATTTCGGACTGACGAAAGATGCTGCTTCTATGGTTCCGCATCCGGCACCAGACAACCGGTCTATCAAGCCCACCTGGCACAATCAGTGGATTCGCACCCAGCAACAAGAGACAGCAGTAGTAGCAGTTGGGCCGCTTCGCTTTGCGGCGGTGATCGCACCACACATCATCAGCACATCGTGATGTCATATCATATCATACGTAGGGACTGGAGGGTGTGCAATCGATGCTTGTGTGGCTTCTACGAACAGCAGCAGTACTTCGTTGCCCACTATACAGTTCGTTCGTATCATACCAGGTGTCGTTTGTTAGGGGTGGGCTACTATACGTCGTAACTTCAATCACTGTCACACCAACCAGGTAGTTCCTTTAAACGAACATCGTTTGCGTTGCAAAGTCGCCAGCGTGAGGCTAGGTAGGTCGCGCCTTATGTAGGTCCTGCAGCAGGCTCACCTTGACTGGTGTCGGCACGTCGGAAGGCTCGTTTTGGAGTCCATCTCTCGGGCCTACTTCAACCAAAGACACTTCCCGCGGCCAGTTTGTCCTTCGTTTGAGAGAAGAAGTCGCTTTGGGGTTAATTGCGCCGCATTTCGTGGATCGACTTGCTCTGCTTGCTGTGCCTTGGGCGTATGCTCTCTTGGACTGAAGACGGTGGCCAAGACATCGGATCATAGCTTAGGTTCCCTTCTTAAGTGGTGTGGTAGTCACCCGCAAGTCCAGCACTGTGCGTGGGCTGTGCTGTGCTGCTGTGGGAGCGAAGATTTGACACGCGATCATAGGCGGCGTAACTACCCCTCCACCCCTCCCCATGAAAGCTCCTCGACACGAATGGTACTCCCTACCAGGTACGTAGCGTGAGAGTGTCACCAAGAAGCCCAATTTTGGCCCATCATCTGGGTACTGCCCACCATTGCTGCACTTGCTGGCCAGGGGCTGAACGCCTTCCTTCTACTCCTCGCTATCGCTGCGGAGGCTCTCTTGTCGAGGGCTGGGAAGGAGACTCTCTGAATTCTACGTCAAAATCGATCAGACGATTTTGCCTCCGATTGGCACTCTGGATCTTCGCCTAAAACACTCCAGACTGCAGGAAGAGTACGACGTACTCGTAGCAGGGAGAAGGGGCAACGGTTGATACCCAGGCGAGAGACCACACAGAACATCCGGACTGCAGCAGCAGTAAAATTACCCGATCATGAGCTGCGTGCACCGCCAGAACCCCACCGTGCCAACCATGCATTCGGCTGCAGCACCAGAACAGCAGTACATTGCCCCCCCCGATCCACCGCCAGCAGCTGTGGAAGCAGACAAAAGCAGCAGCAGCAACAGCAGAAGAAGTGCGCAACAATCAGGCCACGAAGATCATTCCAAACAGTTTGGTACATCAAGGCTATCGTTTCGAGTAACAGGAGCTGCGTCGGTGGCACGTCTGGAGCCACTGCTCCTCGGTGAAGACTGGGGACACACGAGGCAGCGGATAGAGTGGTCGCGAGCCCCCGGCGGGGATGGCGGAAGCGCCGGCGGTGGTGTTCGCATCGATTTTGTGTGGGAGACGACCGTCTTGAAGCAGCAGTTGAAGGAGCATCGGAACGCCACCATATTGAACCGCCTCAGTGGAGCCCAGGTACGCACGACACACCATACATGCGTACGGTAGTACGAAGTGCGTACGTAGCCAAGTACATAGAGCGCAGGGAGCATTGCTCGAGAGAAACTGAGAACTGAAAGCCGCCAGGAAGACATCAAGCAGCGCACACATCAAAACGAGATCGGTCTGCTGTTAATAGTAAGCGTTTGAGAGAGTATGGTTGAGAGAGATTGGCCATCAACCGTGCCACAGAGTGCTATGTACAAATGCTACTGTACGTACCAGGTACAGCAGTTGACTCCCCGGACTACCCCCCCTTGGGAGTACAAGGATACCAGGTGCCTACAGCAGTAGACTATTACTGTAGTTTATGGCATGTTGGCGGTGTTTTTTCTCGCGAACGAACGACTGATAAAGCTTCGAAATTGGGTTGTGGCTGAGCTCACGGCGACGCCTGTCGTTTTGCCTGGTATTTAGTACCAGTATTAATAGTACGGTAGTATTACATACCTGGTAGACTCTATCGCGCCAGGGTACCGTCAATGATATCTACTTACTGCTGTAGTATTCACATTGTCAATAAGTAGTAGCTTCCACAACGAGTCGATACCTCGCGCCACCGACTTATCTGTTGTTCCGTTGTGACTCCAAACCTGCCGCATGGCCGCTCTCGCGTGTTTGCGCGCTCGCTCGGCAGGTGTTGGAAGACAAGGCCAACCTAGCACTCCTCCAGCGGCTCATGACAGCGCCCACCCTCGAGTCCTACGTTGCCAACGGTCGGACGGAGGTCACTCGGTGGGCACAGCTACACTACCAAAGTCACGCCGACGCGCTCCCTTCATCCTACCTCAAGGAGAACCTTAGAGAGAACCTTAAAGAGAACCTTAAAAAGAAACTTAAAGAGGACCTCGAAGAGGACCTTAACGAGGGCCTTAAAGAGGGCCTTAAAGAGGAGGGGCGGGGTCAAGAGGTGCCGCAGCAAGGCGACAGGGCGGCCACCCTGAAGGACGGCGGTGGCGGTGGGGCAGGCGGGGGGGATTGGTGGTGCGTTAAAGCTGCTGGGGGTAACGGCGGGATGGATATTTGGGTGCTGCACGAGGGAAACTGGAGAGCTGTGACGCAGAAGTTGCACGACGGCGAAAGCTACGTGATTCAGGTATGCCGCGCGCCCTCGGGGGGGGGGGGGGGGGTACTCATGTCATGCATGGCCGTAGTCGTATGACTGTAGACCCTCGCATCCCTACAATGCCGGGACGGAGCACGTCGGGTTTTCGTCGAGCAGGCAGACATTGCTTTGCACCAAGCGCGAAGTGCTGTGAGATATTTTGTGAGTCGCCCGAAGAGTGAGCTGCATCCTACTGCAGCAGGGGGGGGAGGGGGGCACTGCTATGTACCGCTCACTGGCGGGCCGGAGATTTGATATTTGTTCGACGATGCGTTCTTTGTCTTGACAGCTAAAGTTTGAAGACGGGTCCAGCAGCAGATAACCCCGCAGGCGGGGGGAGGGGGGGGGGGGGGAGGGGGGGGAGGGGGGGCGTACTCATTTGTTGCTTGCCTTAGTCATTTGACCATTGGCCACGCATCCCTTTCGAGACGGAGCACCGTTCCTACTCCTAATAGGGGCACCTCCAACACTTGGGCTCTGGGAGGGGGGGCGGGGGGAACAGGGTTGCAACGACTTGTCCGTAGGGATGATGCACCATGTTACAGGTTTTCCTCTATACTATTAGTACGTCGAAACGGCTCTTGAGAAAAGATGTACGTTTAACCTGGTAAAGAGCAATCCCATGGCTCAGGTTTACATCGAAACACAGACTATTGTAAACACAAGCGATAAGGCATGCCTTATAGGGCATACCTGGTACGCCTTACTGGATAAGGCATGCCTTATTGGATAACGCATGCCTCATTGGACAAGTCATGCCTTATAGGGCACATGCCTTATCGGATAAGGCGTGCCTTGTCCAATAAGGCATGCCTTATAGGGCATGTGCCTTATTGGATAAGGCATGCCTTCTAGGGCATATGCCTTATTGGATAAGACATGCCTTATCAGATAAAGCATGCCTTATTGGACAAGGCATGCCTTATAGGGCATATGCCTTATTGGATAAGGCATGCCTTTTTGAACAAGGCATGGCTTGTAGGGCACATGCCATATCGGATAGGGCATGCCTTATAGCACATGCGCCTTATTGGACAAGGCCTGCCTTCTAGGGCGCATGCCTTATTGGACAGGGCATGCCTTATAGGGCACATGCCTTATCGGATAAGGCATGCATTATAAGGCGAATGGCTTATTGGGCAGTTCCTCAGTTGAAAAGCCGTGTCAGTCACAAATAGTAAGCATTTGCCTCATAAAGCAAAAAAAGTGCCACTCCCATCGTAGCCCCCATCTATTACACGTGTGACACGGTACAACATAATTCACTGAAAGGGTTAATAACCTTGCGGTTCCTACCGGCTCGCTTTTCGCCTCTCTTTTGTCTTCCACCAGCGGTACGTGGCGAGGCCGCTGCTCTGGCGAGGACGGAAATTTCACTTCCGGGCCTACGCCGCCGTGCGTGCAGACATGTCGGCGTGGCTGTACCGCACCGCCTACATACTGTGCGCCAGCAAGCCTTACTCGCTGGGGGGCGGTGGGGGGGAGGCTACAGCCGAGAGGGTGCAGGCGGGCTTGACCGATGAGCTGATGCACATTAGCAACCTCGCGGTGAACAAGCACACAGAAGGTCACCCGGGGCAGGTTAGTCTGATAGATCCGTTGAGATCAGCCCGAACGAGCCGTTGAAACGCGTTGACGGTATATACCTGGTAGATACGGTGTCTTTCTGCAGCATAACCCTGATGCTACTGCAAAAACGACCCAACTCTTATCTCCAAGTCGTTTGTCCACGAAATTTGGGTGTTTTGGAGGGGTTGACGCTGCAGCCCTTTCGACTTTTCACAATGACAACGAGAACGCCTCCAACAGTCATGCAAGGTTTCCACGACACATGTGCGGGTCCAAGTCCAATCAACTAACCAGGTACTGCTACAGTGCTGTAAACCACTCTTAAGTGAGAAGTATTACTCTGCTGTACGTATATAGCTCACTTCTATCAAGCACTCGTATATACCACAATGCTGTAGCTCACTCCAGTCAAGTATTTCTACAGTAAATATTCCGTACGGAGCTTACTCCAGAGGCGTTTCCCCGCATGAAACCGTCATCGCACAGGTACCGTGCAACATCCCCAAAGAGTATCCTGCTTTGTGGCCACAAATGGTGGAGCTGGTGCGATCTCTTGTTGAGGCTTCAGGGGCCTTCATGCAGCACCAGACCAGCGTGGGCCACTTCGAGTTTTTGGGATTGGACATTATCGCGGACGACGCAGGCGGAGTCTGGCTGATGGAGGGTGAGATGTGTTGGTGCATTAGTCCATACCTGGTACACCCTTTTGCCGCACGAGAGACGTGCTGCTAATAATAGACGTGTGGTGTCTTATCCCGTACCCTGGTATACTGGAGAGGCGTGCTGGTGATATTAGGCCTTTGGTGCCGTATCCCATACACTAGAGAGGCCTGCTGGTGATACACGAATTATACGTTCGGTGCATTACGCCATATATATATATATATTTACAATACAAGGGGCCTGCTGATGACAATAGATGCGTGGTGCTTTATAAGCATGCTGGAAAGGCTGGCTGGTGGTATAGATGTTGGGTGCCGTATCTCATGCAGTAGAGAGACCTGCTGTCGATGTACGAAGCACATGTTAGGCGCCTTATCCTTCATGGGCATTAGAAAGGCCTGCGGGTAAGACGTTCGGTTTATTTTCCCCATGTAACAGCCCCTTCTGCAAGATACATGGTCTATTATGAGAAGCTTGCCGTGCTATCGCAGTACAGGACAACTTGTAGCCGTTATCAGCGGGCACAGTTTCCGAGCTCCAGCTATACGAAGTGTAGGAGTATGCTATCGTACAGCAGTACTTTATTTTTCTCGTGAGGTATTCGTCCACTGCAGAGTTGTTGGAGCCTATACCACGGGCTACATTTTTGGCGATGAGCTAATATGATAATAACAGCAACAACAGTCTCCGTGTTCCGTTTAATACCCCGACGCATAATAGATGAGTCTACGCTTAAGTATTATAAGTGTTTCGGGGCCTTCAGTCGGCGGCGATTGCATCTTACACTAGGTATGCTCCTGTTCGCTTTGCCTTGAAATTGATTCGACAGCGAACCGGCTGCCGGGGCTGCAGAGCTCTAAGCAGAACCTCGAGGAGGAGAACAAGGTTTACGACGGGATGATGCTTGACCTCATCCGGCTTTTGGTCCTGCCACCGCTGACTGGGTGCCCCCCCGATCAGGGACTCTTTGAGGTCAGTCACAATATCTTCTGACTGTCTTCTGACTGTCTTGTGACTGTCTTGTGGCTGTCTTGTGACTGTCTTCTGGCTCTCTTGTGACTGTCTTCTGAGGGTCATTCTTATCGGAGCCATGAATTTCTAAAAATTCCAACATTTTTTTCACACAATTTTCTGTATTTCCATTTTTTCCAT
>MEHQ01001602.1:9603-32064 GCA_008828725.1 Saccharina japonica
GGGGGGGGGGGGGGGGGGGGGGTTGCTGTAACCCCGGGTGAACCTCGGGTGCGAGGGGAGGCCGTGCGGGCACGGGTGTTCCAATTGGGATTGGGTGTGGGGGGGGTGTGGTTGGTGTAACCCCGGGTGAACCCCGGGTGCGAGGGGAGGCCGTTAGGGCACGGGTGTTCCACACGATGTTATTGGGATTGGGTGGGGGGGGAGGCCGTGCGGGTGCGGGTGGTGTTTAGCTTGCGCGCAAAATACATTTTTGCTCTATTTCGGCGAGCGAGAGACGGCCGGCCAGACGGGCGGGACGGGGATAGGATAGGATATGGGACGAGACAACCGAACAAGCTCAAGCTCAAGCTCAAGCTCGCGATTTTGCCTGTTTTGCTATATTGGCACGCCAGCCGTACGCTACGGCGGCAGCTCGCGCTACCTTTGCCACGCTTATATACACGAAGTAATAAATAAATAAAATGGAAAAGTGTGAAAGAAAGGATAAAAGCCAAAAAAAAAAATCTCTCACCTCGCCGTACGCCTTGATGTGCTGGAGGTGGCGAAGTCCGAGCTTCTCGACGGCCTCGACGATGTCCGTGTAGCCGCCGTCCTGGCGCATCTTCTCGGTGGAGAAGTTCGTGTGGCACCCGGCCCCGTTCCAGTCTCCCGGGATGGGCTGCCATGCCACCGTAAACAAGGGTGGAAGTTGTTTTTTTCGGTTTGCGAATCGACCAAAAAAGACAAAAAAAAATGTCAGATATTTATTTCCAATTGGATATTTCGGGAGTTTGTAGTGAATGAATTCGGTTTGCGAATCGACAAAAAAAAACGAGTCAAATATTGATTTCCAAATGGATCTTTCGGGAGTATCACAGTGATTGAATCACCTGCTGTGTATTTCCAACTGGATATTTTCGGGAGTGTGAGATTTTTTAATGACTTGCGTCAAATCTTCCAATTGGATTTTTCGTGAGTATCATATAGTGATTGAATCACCTGCTATTGTATGTATGTATTTGCAAGTGGATATTTTCGGGAGTGGGAGATTTAATTACTTGCGTCAGATGTTTCCAATTTTGGGGTGTTTCGGGAGTGATTTACAGAATTACTTGTTCGTGCCATACATATAGGTCTGCCGCCGGGAAAACTTGTAGAGGGGTATGGTTTTAATTGACCACTTTTTTTTTTTTTTTTGTGTGCATGCTTATGCATGCACAATCCATGCCATACATGCATGCACACAAGAGAGAAAACGCAAGCACGCGACCACGGAACGGTGTGGGAATACGTACGTACAGATTGCCTCCAATGTACCAGGTCAAATTGAGCAACTACAACCCCCCTCCCATCATTTCCGCTTTTTTTGCTTTTTATTTTGCAAAATTACAACTAAATACTCGTACACAGTAGTACTGAATAGTTTCGTTTCGACATACGTTTTGCAATTTCGAGTGCCCAAACTCGAAAAACAAATAATTACTGTAACTCTAATTGGTACCGTGGTACGAAATAATGAAATTAGAAATGCAGGGTAATCGTTTATTTATAATCGTTTTGACCAGATTTCATCCCCGAACAGCAAAATATTTTTTTGCTGTCATTTTTGGTTCTGTTAAATGACTTTATTAATAGTGCTTATTTATCTGTTCAGTATCTGTCGTCGGTTGAGCGCACGCACGAGTGCGGTCGGTATTTTTTCCCGTCGGTTTTAATCAATCAATCAATCAATCAATCAATCACCTTGGGGTCGAGGGACACGACGACCTGCAGGTCTTCCGCCACGCGCTGGAGCAGGAAGCGCGACATCACGAGGTCGTCAGGGCCGTTGATGCCGACCGCCGGGCCGACCTGATATGTCCGTGTGGAAGGGAGGGAGGGAGGGAGGGAGGAAGGGAGATAGGAAGGAAGGAAGGAAGGACGAAGCAGGGGCGACAGAGAAGACACCGCGTGATGAGAAAGAGTTGGGCGACCGGGAAAAAAAACACAGCCCACGTATGATATCATATTACATGTACGATAAAATCAACAAAACAATAAAACGTAAATAGTACGTATGCACGTGCCCACCCGGTATGTAGGCAGTACGTGGGTATATAAAAAACGTCAAAACGATGTATCGATGCAATGCGAGTGACAGGTGAACGGAGACAAGGAGACAGGTCTAAACAAATGCAAATACAACAACACGCCAACCGCGACTGGCTCCCAAGTCGAATGGTTCGACAGTAGTTTTTAATTTAACCCGCCAAAACATATACAGTACAGGACACCTAATAAGAAACAGGAAACCTGGTCCAGGCTGGGTTTCTTATTTGAGAAAGGGTGCTTTCTACACTGGGGTTAACCCCTGTAGGGCTGGAGTCCCGTTTTGGGGACAAATTACTTACAATTAGACGGGTTTGTCCCCGAAAAGGGACTGCAGTCCTAAAAGGGTTATAAGGTTAGAACCTTTTCCTGACCACAAACACGCCACACATTTGTCAAAAAAAAAAAAAAAAAAGAGAGAGAGAAAAAAAAAAGGTCACCTGGTACTCCCACTGTCCGGGCATGACCTCGCCGTTGATGCCGGAGATGGGGATCTCCGAGTACATGCAAGCGCGGTAGTGCGCCTCGGCGACGCCGCGGCCGTAGGCGTTCTCGAAACCGATGGAGCAGTAGTAGGGGCCCTGCGGCCCGGGCTCGCCCTCCTTAGGCCAGCCGAACGGGGTCACCTGAGAGGTGGGTCGGGTTGGGTCGGGTCGGGTCGGGTTGGGTTGGGTTGGGTTGCGTTGCGTTGGGTAGGTTGGGTAGGTTGGGTTAGGTCAGGTCGGGTGAGGTTGGATTGCTCGGGTCGGTTTGGGCCAAAAGCTGGTTTGAGTCGGGCCTTTCATGTTGCAACGACGACAATAGGTAAAGACCAGGTACCAGGTACACGATACCATACCACGTCAAAAATAACAACCGTCTATGAAAAAAAAATGAAAAAAAAAACAGCCTGTGAGATCGAGGATTTCGCCGAAACTCATCTCCCGCAAGCTGCGTGTGATACTTCGATCGCGTGTACTTACGGGTGTTACATGTATGTCCTTGTACAAGTACGTGTGTATGCGTAGGGAGATTGGTCCGTCATTGATCGGCGGGGTATTGTTGCCATTGTTACTGCACTGCTGTAGTTGCGGTACATATACATGATACTTTGTACGTAGTTCCTGCTGGCTTCTCGAGGGGGAAGACCAAGACGCATGTGTCAAAAGCTTACACAAGGCGGTATAAATAAATGGCAGCATGATACGATAGCACGGAAGTTGTAATCTAGACGTGGGAGCTGGTGACACGTGTCTCGCAAGGTGAGCGAGATTGTTTTTCTTTCCTTCATATACTATTGTAGCATTCACACAACCGCTCCGCCCCGCCCCCGCCCCCGACCTTCCCCCGCGTTCTCATCCCCACTTTTTTGATCGGCGCAGTCATGATTATTGATCAACGAAAACAAACGAAAATGTCCCACGAGCAAGAGAGTGAAATCACGAATCAAGTACGATGTAAACAACAACCCGTTGTCTCTGCGGACCAAGCCACGTGCTGCTATATACTCTGCTGCGTACTCGTGCTGCGTACTGGGTGGTAACTATTCGCACCGCTGCCATATACCAGGTATGCCGCACTACGAAGGTACCTGTGGTACGCTCGACGTGGCGGGCAGTATGTCAGGACTCCGCACCCAGCACAACAAGCAGTAGCAGCAGCAGGACACAGTAGCAGCAGCAGCGGTACTCGATGTTACAGATACATTACTCCTTTTCTTTTCTTTTCTTTTTCAGTTTATGAATGCTTTTTTACGAGTAAGAGTAGTCCATACTCGTAACCGAGCGGTTTCCCACGTGCGTTGTTGGCAAGGTGGGCCGGAAAAGGGGGTTGCGCGAGAGAGAGAGAGAAGAGAGAGAGAGAAGAGAGACAGCAGGTGTCGGGGCCTCGGAAGGCCTCGCATCTCTCGCTTCCACCTCTGGCTTCCACGTCTGAGTTTTTCGTTTCCGACTGTTTCCTAGAGTCTTTACGTATGTACGACGACTTATATTACACAGCCACACGTACGTTCGTAGAGCTATTTTATACCTGGGTATACATGTTATTTATGTACCAGTGGTATAAAATAAAATAAAATAAAATACTCGTAAAAAAAAAAAAAAAAAACAGCTGTGAGATCGAGGATTTCGTCGAAGCTCATATTTGCTAGCTTAACCCTTTTAGAACTCCAGTCCCGTTTTGGGGACAATCCACACTAATTCTAAGTAATTTGTCCCCAAAACGGGACTGCGGTTCTAAAAGGGTTAAGTGTGATACTTAAAAATATGTATCATATGTACTGGGATGTTGGTCGGTCGTCGTCCTTGTACGGTAAACACCGGTGCCTCGGCTCTACTTCGTCCCTGTGTGCAAGAGGTGCAACAGCCCGGGCAGAACTCTCAAATATCTAAATGCAGATTGATGCGTTTCTCGAAGCTATATACTCGTGTGTATTGCATACCTGGTACTCTTATTTGCAAGCCCATTTGATTGCGTACCGGAATGTTAATAGTTTACAATACTCGTCTAAAAAGTTGGTTGTTTGGCGGGGTTTGTGAAGAGCTCAGCAGCACCGTCTGATCCAAAAATGACCCCCAGCTTGAATCGTGAAGCGTCCATAAAACAAACACTAAAACTCTTGGTATCTATGTACATACCGGTACGCACACTGCTGTCCAAAAATCTGAGACCCCTTTATATTTACAACCAGTATACCGAGTATACGAATCATAAACATGTCCGAAGATGTCGGCTGAAGGCAAGGCAGCTCTTTGGAACTCCTTGCACTAAAACCAATATATTTAGACTAAGGAGGCGTTGACGGTTGACGGGCCGAACCATACCTTCTGATCAACAATAGATTAATAGTTAGCAGTAGACCATCCACCGACACTTCGCGTAAATAATATAAACATGTCCTGTGGGCACAGGCAGCGAGTTCGATCCTCTCATGGTGAGAGCGCCTTATACCTTTACACCAACCCTATACGTACTTCGTATACTCGTACGTAGCCCTGACCCGAACGAATCTCACCATGTCCTTGTCGAACAGGGTGTACTCCTGCTCGATGCCGAACCACGGCTCCAGGCCGGGGGCGGCCTCGAAGGCCTCGCGGGCCTTGGCGCGGGTGTTGGACGGGATGGGCTCGCCGGTGGGCAGGCACGTCTCGCACAGGACCAGCACGTTCTCCCCTCCGCGGAAGGGGTCCTGTTGTAATCAACATATACATACGATAGCGTATGGTAGGCATATAGAATCAGCATTTTGGGTTGGATGGGGAATTTACAACTACGTACGTAAGCGTCTTAGGCAGGATACAGCACTACTGCTGTACAGAAGAGATAGAGGCTGTCGCCATATAATGATAGGAACTCCCGCAGATGGACACTTGTAACTGTCGACAACTCGTTGGTGGACTGTAGACGGCGTTCCGTCGGACGCTCCAGGCAACTCGAAAGGGGTACATACATGTACGTAAAGGGGTCCCCATTTTTTTGGCGCCATCAACGTTAGAAACTCGCAATCGCCCGTAATACCACTACCGTAGGACTAGTATACAGCAGTACATCAGTAGCGTACTCGGTAGAGCTTACTACCGATACTCCAGTAGAGTTTATCAACATACATATTCGGGGACTCGGGAGACCCAAACTTTGACGTTCCATTGGACAAGTGATGGTGTTTGATTTGGGTTACGTACCAGTTACGAGTCCCATATTTGGAGATCCATATGCCGGCATTCCGTTAGTCGGAGCCACGACGTAGACGCCTACAATTAGTATACCGGGTATGCATTAGGTATACATCTATGACTAATACAGGTATATATACGACGGCGGTTTGCTCGCCCAAATCAGGTCGCCGAGCGTTAACTGTTACACGTGGTAGTTCATGCGAGCTGAGCTGGAAAGCAAGCGTGGTCACCAAAAAATAATAAAAACAGAAGGAAAAACCCGTTTGGTTTGATGGGTTTTTTTGTAATAGGAAAGTACGTGTGTAAGCTGAGTTGATGAGTTTGATGAGTCGCATGTTTTGTCATGCATGCAGGAGCAAGCCGAGCAGATGGATGCGTGCGTAGTGCGTACATGATGCAGTCGGTGTTTTTGTACACCTGCTGCTTCGTATATGTGTGTTCATGTTTGTTTGCCGAACGAGCTTTCTACCGCTGCGCGTGCGCGCTCGGCCAACCGTTATCAGCGCGTTTTTGGGGCTTGCTTCACTGCATTGCTTCAGGAGGCCAACCAAGTACAACGGCAGTATGTACGTAGATACAGAAGGAGCATGATGGATAGTATCGCCATATCACCATGTTGACATAACGCACGGTTCCACTCTCCAATATGTCGGCGACGAGTTTGTTTGCCATTGCGGCGTATATACGTACACACGTAGGGAACAATCTACGAGTTACACAATAATACGCACGTACGAACCTCATACAATCCGATACGCTATCATGTATATGTGCTACATAATATGTACCTACGCACGCATAGTACGAGTAGGCAGGGAGACCCGTATATACGTTGTCGTGTGATACTTGCTGGCCTGGGAAATGAAGATGGATTATTTTTACGTGATGTATTCATGTTGCAACAGCAGTAGTACATGAGTAGTACTGCTGCTGTGTCCCTTTGCATCGCCCCCAGCCCCCAGCCGCCCGAGTACCAGGTATACGGTACACTACTGCTGTAGGTCGAGGTCCATTGCGGACAGAGCGAGGGTTGCCATCGTCCTCACAATCAATAGTACAATCAACTCGTACATTCATTACAGCAGTATGCCCCGCGACTCGACGATGGAACCAACCTGCCCCCTTGCCCGGAAACTTCACTTGTACCTGGTATGCTGTACTAGACCTTCGCAAATACCCCAGGTGTGGTTTTTCCCTCTGCTGCTCTTTCTTGGTAATATGTCCCTGTGCATGTATCTCGTTCATCGCACTATCGACGACGACAAGTTCGTTAGATGTCTCACGTATCAAAGGCAGGGCCTGAGCCGAGACCCAGCCGTGACACAAGAAAAGAGCGCAGGAACACAACACGCTCATACCATCCTTCCGCATCATCATGTCATAGCCATACGCATCACATTTTTGTGCGAAAGCTCACCGGGTAGATCTTGACCGGGCGAAGCATGACCTCGGAGTCGTCTCCGGGCGCCTGCCCGCACGAGGACCCGTCGTAGTTCCACAGCGGCAGCTGGTCCACCGCGGTGGGCTTCTCGTCGAGGGTGCGGGTCTTGCACCGCAGGTCCTGCCCGGTGCCGCCCAGCCAGACGTACTCGGCCTGGACTTTGGATCCCTGGGGCAGAGACATGTACCTGTCCGAGCAAGCGTACGGTGGTCGGTTGCCGAGAGGAGCCGTGCGTTGCGGCGGGCAAACGAACTGCTTATTTTCCTATTTGGTTCATGGTACGATGATCGTCCCGTTGGTTTTGTTCCGCGTACGCACGAAGCAGGGCCTAACTTTTCCACGTTGCGCGATCGTACGCTTGGTACTGCTGCTGTACCAGTATAATAGTTGGTAGGCACTATAGGCAAGAGCCCAGCGGTCTCGGCCTGCATCCAAACGACTATCCGAGTGGGGTCAATGTATCACTCGTGGATGCATGGCTGCGGCCATGGCCATTCGACAGATGCATGTCTTCGACGTGCCAGTCCCAGTACACCGCCCGTACTACGAGTACTGCAAAAATAAAGCAAAAAGAAAGAAAAAAAAACATAACACTTTTTTACGTGCGTGTTGGCCCTTGCGGCGCCTTCACTTGCCTGTCCATGACACCCTGGTCAAGCTTCACGTCTCCGGGCGCCTTGCGCTCGGCGCTCATCTTGAGGGAGGAGCGGTCGGCGGCGGTGCCAGGCCTCACGTGGGACACGACTGCGGGCCCCACGAAGGCGTTGACGCCGGCCATGGAGGCCAGCAAAGCGATAGCAGAAGCTCCCTTCATGTTGATATCGGTGCTGCTTTTGAAAAAATACGTCAGTTGTTGCACAGCAGAGAAGAGAAACAAACGTACGCAAAGAACACGAAGATACAGGAGGGAACGTACGGCAGCAGCAAGCAGCAGGAACAGCAGCAGCAGAAGTAAGGAGGATAAGCACCAGCACGGCAGTATAGCAGGAAAAGCAGTAGCAGTATTAACCGCAACGTCGAAGGATGAGAACTCCGCCTCCACTACTACTACTGCTGCTGCTGGTCTGCTGATAACGGCAGCAGCCGGAGGCGGAGCAAAAAAAAACAAGCTCATGACGATTTTTTAGACAAAAAACAGCAATCGAGCGCATTTGGGATCAGCAGCAAGCAGCAGCCTCCTGGGTCCGATGCGACAGCAGAGTCGGCACTCGGGACACCACAGGAAGGCCATAGTCGAAGCTTCTTGGGATCCTACTTTGATCCTCTCTCGATCTCATCAGTTCGTCGCACGCACCTTCTCTATGCGGAGAAGAGACGTTGGGGTGGGTGTGTGGAGGCGCCTCGACAGATGGTGGGCGGTGCACAGAGAGTAGGCTTTTGCGAAAGGGGAGAACGTCACATCAACCTCGCGCTTGCTTCTGACAACCTCACGATCAGAACTCGACGATGATGTCACTTTCCTCAATTTCACGGATTTTTTTTTTTAATTTTTGTTCCTTTTCGGGAAACGAATTGATTATTGCGCCGCATGTTCCTGCTCGCCATCGTAAATGCGGCGCATCTTCTGGAAAAGTCTTGCCTGTTTGCCTGTTGAGCTGTTGAGATGCCTCTTGCTCGTTGCCCGTTGCTTTGTTGCTGCTGCTGCTGTGCAGCTGTGTGGTGTTGTGCAGTGCTGTGATGTTGTGCAGTGCTGTGATGTTGCTCGTGTGTTGTGTGTCGTGTATCTCCGTGCGGGAAGGCCAGCGTTAACCAGCGATGGCGTAAATGTTGACCGAGTTACTACTGGTGTACCAGCTTTGATCGTCAGTTTGATGATCTACTGATCTCATCATGAAGAAGAGAAGCGCGCCGGGCTGCCCAATAAGCGGAAAGGGCAGCAAA
The DNA here is from genome assembly GCA_008828725.1 of Saccharina japonica. Taxonomy (NCBI): domain Eukaryota; class Phaeophyceae; order Laminariales; family Laminariaceae; genus Saccharina; species Saccharina japonica. Next base: position 18,646 of record MEHQ01001602.1, read on the forward strand.
TAAATCATGGCAGGCCGATGCCGACGGCGAGTTGGGGGGAGCCTACGCACCGCACCGCAGAATAAACACGAGAGGATCTCGTGAGTACGTACTGGGGGATGGATGATGGTGCGGAAAAAGCTAACGCCCCGCGGGGCTTCGAGGTCCCAACGGAGACCTTCAATCGAAGGACGGCCATGACCGATCGAGGACCGCCGGGGTTCGAGTACAACAGCACCGAGCACCTGTCCGTGAGCGCGGTCAAGCCAGGCGTTGCCGGGTGAGCACCACCACCGTGGCTGAGCTGTTGAAACATGTTGTACCTGCCGATATCTCCCTGGCATGATGTGCATAGGTGCCGTGATCTCAGCCGTGGTCTACAGGGAAGCACCGTGGTGGTACACCTTCGAGCAGGATACGTTTGTTTGCCCTTCCTTGTTGTCGCAATGCGGGGGAGCATTGGCTGTCGTACAGCAGTATACAGTTAGTGCACAAGTACTCCGAAGTATTCGAGCATACGACCGATATGTATGATATGAACATGAACAAGTACGAGTATGGTTGCTATCGAGAGTATTTGCAGTGTACGTACTGTACATATATAGCACATAAATCGACCAAACAGCAGTTGGTAGCACGTCCTGTGTACATGTATCACCGCCTCGTGCGCCTCGATGTGTATTCGCTCCTTCTTTTTTGTTCACGCCTAAAAACACACGTTCTTTCTACTCATGATGCCGTGCTGTTCACATGCACCGCCAATTTGGGCTCAATCGATCTCCTTCGCTCCGAAAGGTCCGCTGTCTTCCTGGCTTCTGGTGCCAGTCGCAGCGTGGGTGCGCTACCAGGGGTTCACGTGCGCGCCTATGCCTCGGGTCCGACTCGGGACAATCGAGCTGAAGCCGCGGACAGGGCTGCGCAGGCGCGAGCAAAGCATGCCCAGAAAACCGCCGCTAAGCTACAACAGGATCGACGTACTACTACCATGCTCACGAGCAGAACTGCTCAAAACGAGGACACGCCAGACAAGGTGGATAACATCGTGCAAGAACTTTTATCCTCTTTTGGTGTTTAGATACCTACGTACGTACAGCCGCTTGTGTGGCTCGATCGAGAAGAGCGGACGAGGGGGCGGGGGGTATTTGTGTCAGCAATCTTCGTCGCCTTGGGGGTGCATGCTCTTATCTGACAAATAGTGCCTGGCCCATGCCATTATTGTCGGATTAACTCCCAACGATATCCAGAATCGGTTTGCCCCCCTTCAACGCTCCTGGAGCTGGTGTGCAGTTGCGAGTAGTACGCACTGCAGCAGTACGGTTGTAAGCCAATACTGTAGCATTGATGTGTGCAAAGGCTTGCGATGGAAGTTGTTGAAAGCCCCCGAGCCTGCGATGCACGCGATGCAAAATCTCCAATTGCCGCGCAGTCGAAACGCACTTCCAAGAAACGGCCTCCGGGTGCTACGACGACGCCGATCCGCGTACCGAGATTTGGGAGTTTGGCGGAGAAAAATTGGCGAGAGGCGCTTGAGGCTAAGGCTCGAGCTATCGCGGTGGGTGCTGGCGTCAACAACGATCCGCAAAAATTGTCTCACGACATGCCACAAACCTTGCTATTAATAGTCATTTTTTGCCCTGAAGTCGCGTATACTCGTCGTCCTCGACGCCGAAGCGATGTCGTAGGGGCAAATAGTGCTACGTACATACGAGTATCGTTTCGTCTTTGCATCGCGTATACTCGGTGTTTACTTCGCTTTCCTTCCTACATACGGTTGTCCCGGTCAAAACCCACGACCGACTCGCAGATTTCTCGTAGCGTTATCGATCGCCAGGGTTAGCCCATGCCGTCCCTACCGTGCCTTCTTGGTCGTGCCCAGGGCAATAGGCACCACATCCACGACTGGCACAGACAGGTGCCTTGACGGGTATCGACACTTAATGACAGCTCGGTAGTGCTGTGTTCGCGTTACTTATTGTGTTCGTTTTGTATAGGTTATTAAATCACTTAGCTACTCAGCCTCGGTCAGCGCTGACTGAGTAACTCAGTGGTGCAACCTTTATAAAACGAGCATGCTCGACGCGCGCGGCATCCAACGCCGGTGACTCACTTCTATCCAGTCCGTCGAATGTGCAATCTGTCATGCTTGCCACTATAAGAGGGGCCACTCACTCATCAGCATATACCTGTGATTTTTTTTACTGTATTCGCCATATTGAGCTGTGCCGTTTTACATAGGCCTACAAAACTAACGACACAACTCGCGTAATACATGTTAGCCCCCCCCGTCCCCGTCCCAGCATTAATAATAAACTAAGAAACACGTCAGCTGTGAACTCTCCCAACCGGTCGATATTCAGCTTTGCTAGCTGCGTGGCGTTATTCCATGATGTTATTGTTAGGTACATTTCCTCGCGACTGGCTACTGGCCGGTGACTCCCCTGGATGCTACCAGGGTCGACGAGACGATAATACTTGTAGAACGATTTCCGATTGGTTTCGCCCCATATCATCACGTGTACCGAAACAGCAGATCACACGAAAGGGGCACATTGATAGGTAAGGGGTACGAAGGACACAAATATTGTAGGGATGCGAGGGCCTGTGGTTATACGACTACAGGCAAGCACGAAATGAGTACACCCCCCCCCCCCTGGAACATGTTAGTGGCTGCATGGTCACTGGGCCAAGGGACAACGAACAAAAGCAAATACTACTACTGTAGTGGGATATTATCTCTATCATCTCGTAGGACATTCTCTCCATCATTGCGTCCGTCTGGTGAAACATGAACGCTCACCTGGAAGTCAAGCAGGGTATGCACAACGTTAATACCCCCCCCCTTACACCTACACACACCAACAACTACCATGTGCCCGCTCACTACTGACGTGTAACATCCCTCGCAGGCCAGCCCTCGCGAGGGTAAATACGCCAGGAAGCGCGGCGCCTCCTGCAAGATGCTGGGCAGGGCAGCCGCCGTAAAGGATACAGGACGGTTGTTCCGTGGGGTGAAAGTTCCCTCCGGCGCATTCGACACGGCTTTTGCGCGGAGGGACGAGCTTGACGCTCTACCCGGAGAGCTCGAGTCGCTCATTTTCCCTCAAAGGTACCGCACACCGAGGTTTCCGTGTGTTGCAGGTTAGGTTTGCCTCGTGAAACAAATCGTGCTGGGAGAGTATATACTTACCGTGGCAATAGTCGACGCTGCCAGAACTACTTACGAGCTGGTTCCACGGAAAGGCGTAAAATTCCACCTTCGGGGAATAACAAACGGAATACACTGTTTTTTTGCAACACTAAAGATATCTACACAACCGCATGAACAAGGGGAACACATCGGTGAAGCGATTTTTGTCGTGCGAGTTGCAGTTCGCGAGATATGGACATTGTTGTACTACTTGGGGAGGCGCTATTTCACGTAGGGATGAAATTCCTATAGTTAAATCAAGACAATTTGAAATCAGGCCATATATCGGTCAGTCCGTCGACATATTCGACACTAGACATGTTGACATGATCGCATCAACAAGAGGAAGACGTTCGTGACACTTGTTTTTATTTGCAAGCCGTGAGGGATTGTTACAAGAAACGCCTCCCAAAGTACTAGAACAATGTATGGAGCAATTTTGGCACCTTAGGGGAATATTTACTCCTCACGGGAATCGTTTTCGCGCTTTGGTTTTTGAGAGTTGTAACATGAAAGTTTGACACGGTTGTGCGCAACAAAATTACAAAACAACTAACGGCTGGCCTTTTTTGAAAAAAAAACAAACATGTGCATGAGTAACGGTCAAAGTTGCCAAAAAAATTCAGAAAAAATGGAAAAGTGTACCTAAAGAACGAAAAAAACAAAAATAAAAAAATAAAAAAGGCCAGTCGTGAGTTTTGTCTTCGTGTTGTGACGCACATCCCTGCCAAGTTTCGTTTTCCAACTCTCAAAAACCAAAGCGCAAAGTTGCGCAGGGGTAAAGCTCTGGCTGTCTCTGGAACCAGCTCGTACAAGTAACATGGATGCAGGGTTTTTTTTTCTCCCACGGCCAGCTTCGTGGGCCTCCAGCGACATCCAGGGGGTTACTGCTGCACAATATGGTGATGTGCGCACTCTGGTGGGGTCCATGCCCAATTAGTCTGAGCGAACGACACCACGAAGCGCTTGGCCGTGTACCAACCCCCCCCCCGTGGCCGGCCCTTTTCGCCTCCCTCTTGCTCGCCGGTTTTGCTGTACGTGAGGGAGCGCCTGCTCTCTTGCACATCCCGCTGTTACCCCCGACCATAATTTTCGCTCTCATATTGCCTAGATTTCCTGTTGCTGCGCCGATGGCACCAAAGATAACGCTCAGTTAAGTTTCACCCCTATCTCTGAACCATCTACAAACAGGAGAAACGTTAGTAGTGTTTTTGACGTACGCTACGAATACGCACTATTTTACGAGAACCTGCGCACACGCCACAACACACACTCGTCGTGCAGGTGGCAATCGAAAAGTTCCGTCGACGTTCGTGCCCGAAGTATTCTATGTCAAATCGACACGCATCAGCATGGCAACTGGCCAGCCTTAACATGCTGTTTACGGTCGTTGGTGTCACCCCCACGGTGGCCATACCAGAAAAAAATCGACTCATTCGGAGCTGCCATCCATTTGCAAATCCGCCTTTCAAGCGGTTTCTTAGTAGGATACAGCTCACCCTTCATGTGACTCGCCCCCGACACCCCAACGGGCGCTTCGCGCTTGGTGCAAGAAATGCCTGTCTGGTCAGTGAAAACCCGACACGCTCCGTTCTGACATGCCTTGTAGGGTTCGAGGGGTCTATGGTCTTATGACTATGGCTATGTATGACATGAGTACCCCCCCCCCCAACCCGCTTCCCATTCGTGTGCCTCCACAGATACGTAGACTGGCCGAAAGGAGACGCAGGTCTACCAGCTTTCGCGTCGGACGTCCGATCATGCGCTATTCGGCACGCCGTCGCCTTCCGGTCTAAGCAGGTGAATTAGTGACGGTGAATAACCCATCCAGGGTATGGTATGGTATGGAATGGTATGGTATGGTATGTTAGAATGTACGATAGAAGAACTATGGTATGGTATGGTATGGTATGGTATGGTATGGTATGATATGGTATGGTATGGTATGGAATGGTATGGTATGGTATAGTATGGCGTGATAGACACAATCCTATGACGCCAACAAATTTAACTTATGCCGCTCTGTTTTTGTTATTGTTGTTGCGAACTTTCCGTCTCGTGAGTGCTTCCTGATTTTAGCTGGTGAGTGATCTCGACAGAGAAGAGAGTCTAGCAGAGAGGTGAGGGAACGTTTCACTGTTTGACGACCACTGACGGAGAGCACTTGCGACTGGCCCGCGTGACCTTTGAAACGTCGTGGGTGGTAGTCCCCTCCTTGCGAAAGTGGTTGCAGAACCACGACGGTGTCAACGGTCATTTATGGGTGTTGTATCCAGGCGACCGCCGGGTGGGCTGTTCCACGGACCAGTTGCCTGCCACCCTCTTAGTCACAACCCGACAAAAGGAAAACAACCTCCAGCAGGGTCGGATCGTTTTTTCTTTGATACTACACCGGACAAGGCGGAATCAAAAGTGCATTTTTTCGGTCTACCACTTTGGGCGTAAATAGAAGGACCGCTTATACATTGATATGAAGACCAAGCGGCCCTTATAGTTACGCCCCCAGAATGGTCTCAGTTGTCGCAAACGAACGATCGCTCAATAAAAACGGCGGCCCTTCCGGGATATTTTGTCCCATCTTGCTACCACAGACTAGATTATACCTGGTACCTGGTACCTGGTAGCTATTTATAGGAGTAGAATACGGCAACAGCAGCATTTCCATGCACACAATGATCCTCAGTCCCAGAGCACATTGGTAGATGCTGCCTGGACAAACAGACGGTCGTGACCAACGCACCTCAATCGGAGCACACTTCGTGCTCGTTTTTTTTTCGAGCGATTGTCGCCGTACATAGGCCCGAGTGACGCTCTCGGTCTGACTTCCACTACCTTCATGTGCCTCCTTCCTTGCGTCCCCTCGGCTTCCCCTTCGCCGCTTCTCTGCAGCAACCCGATATACATATATATTGCTGGTCAAAAACCTCGGAAATCGAACTTTTGTTTTCGCGTTTTTTTGTCCGTCTCCCAGCCTCGTATTGTGTGCTACGACCCACAGCGCGAAACGCGCGGATGGGACGGGCCCGGCGCGTACGAGTGGGACGAGCGACCCGACCCTACCGACGGCATCACCGACGGTATCACCGACGGTATCACCGACGGCACCGCCGACGGCGCCGAAGGTGCCAACCCTGCCACCGCAACCCCCGAAGCCACGGAAGATGGAGTGAGCGGTACGGGCAAGACCGGCGGCGACGGCGGCGGCGGCGGCGGCAGTAAGTCATCGACCCTAAAAGGAAGCCGATCGAGGGGTATCTCCGTGCGCGACCCGGAGAGAGCGTCCCCGGTATTTCGGGAAGGGTCGTCGGGGTTTATGCCTCCGTGTCAGACCAACGTACGACTGTTTCCGGAGGTGCCCGTGAGCGAACCTGGAGCGTTGGCGCGAGAAGACGAACGTGGGAATAGCGAGGAGGCCGGGGGTGGAGGGGGAAGCAGGAGCTCGCTGGCGAACAGAGATCGAACAGCGGACGGAACGGGTGGTCGTCAAAAAGAGCCTAAAAAGGTGGGAAGAAATCGTACGAGAGGGAAGAAACCGGGCCGAACGCCGGTGTACATATGTTGTGCTGTATACGCGCGCGACCGTCGTCGCAGATGTTCGATTCGAAGCGTTTCCTAATACAGCTGCCATGATCGGTCCTTCTGGACCACGCAGACGATGCTTCACTGCTGTAAGCATTACACGAGGGAGGTACAGATAGGTACTCAAACCTGTCCGACAACATGGTGGGCCTATTTCGAGCCAAAGCGTAACGGTTGTGCGACACAACGTCTTGTTTCAACGTTGACCCTTGTGTCAGGTCGCCGATGCCTTACCCCCGTACTTCGCCCGTCGCCCCAAGGCAACCCACGGCATCGGCCCGGCCCGGTCCCGCCCGCGCCAACTAATCCCTTGTCCAGCCGCCCCGCACGTATTACGCACAGGGAAGTGATCGCCAAGAAAGGGAGCGAAACCACCGAATAGTTTTCAACCTTGCGATTTGAGTGCTTGTGGAGTCACAATATCATCCCACTACTTTTTGTATTTCTATATTGCCATGTACGTAACCTTGCTGGGAGGGATGTCATAGCTCCAGCGACATCCCGTTTTTTTGTTAATGTTGTTGCTTATCACAAAGGCGTGCCTCTGCTCGCACTGCTGCGCGGTAATGATAATGTCGAAAAATATCAAGGATGTTATCATAGCACGGCTAACAACTTGTCTACACGATGATTCTATACCACCTGATGCCCCGAACGATGCCTTCGGCACTCCGTTGCCTCCTGTTGTAACGCTCGTTATCTGACCCTGCTGCCGCGGACCATGAAGTTGTGGATGTTTCAGGAGCCGGAGAGGGTTTACCAGCCAGCTGTCGCCACGGAGGGTTGGGGCGGCCCTGGAGCGTATGTCACCGAGAGGCAAGGGAGAGTCGCGTCGCGCTATCCTATCCCTACGCTGTTATGCACTGCGGTCGGTTGGGCTAAGTTAGTGGCGAGAGAGAGTATTAATTACTTACCTGCGCGGCAGCTTTATCATTTTTAACCTGTAAGCCACCTTTTGGCGCGTGTTTTCAGGGCTCAAGAATACCGTACGGTCAGTACTGTATGGTCAGAAGTCAAGTACTACTACGAGTATACGTATATACCAGGGCCTGAGAAAACCAACAGCAGTGTACATACGTAGATCAGCTCCGTTCTTGAGGAAGGCATAGCGAAGAGACGAGTGACTTAACACCCACGTATACACCTTCCCTTAACCCTTCGGCCTTATCCCCCCCCCGGCGAAATGCTATCATCGTGGATGCACGCGAAAATATATGGCTGATTAGCGAGACGGCAATGAGAGTCAAGGACCCCGGTCGAGCGTCTCCTGTTTTCCGGGACGGGTCGGGGAGAGAGGGCTTTACGAGACGGAAGAGGGACGTCTCCGTCTCCCCGACGCATCCTAGGGGAGACCCAGGCACCGCCGCAGGTATTTTTCATGCCGCGCCCGCCGTAGCAGAACCAGCAGCATTGAGGATAACTTCTCAGCAGGGCGGTCTCTGAACAGTAACCCACACATCAGTATTTTTGGGCAGCAGCGCGACAGAAATAACGTATCACTGAAAAATACCGCGACTGGTGGATATTCTCGGTACAGTACTATCAAATATATTGTGGGCTTCTCCCAACGTGCGTGTGTGCTTGCGTACGTCGAAAGCAGAGTAGCAGTCTGGTACTTCCATAAGGTATTTCGTTAGATAATCTTCCCAGGAGAGAGGATGGACGCGTGCGTCCCTACGATAAGGGGAGCCATTGTTTTTGGCCAAAACAATGGTTGTGACTGACGTGCCTCCTTAACAGAGGAGCTCCCACCCAATGAGACACGCCGTATTATCGGAGCTCCCTTTGTGATATACCAGATACATATTGTTCGTTGTATACCTGGGCTATATGCCGCGTCGCATCGTCATGTTTTGTTTTAAAGGCAGTTTATGGGTGTAAGGATAAAGCCTCCTCACAGTGAGGAAACCCCCCGTAAAAAAGCAGGTGTACCCCTGCTGCAACGCGTCTCGATTATCGATTTTCTCCTGCTGCGTCGACGAGCTTCATTCTGGCAGGACGTGTTTGTTGGATGCACCCCTCTATAAACCGGGTGTTCACGGACAATGCTGTTGTCTCACTCTCAACGCTTGCCGAAGACCCCTGACACTTATGCGCGTCCTGGCCCGTCCGTCTCGCCCGTCCGTTTGTCCGCTATTGGCACCCCCCGATGGGTGCGACAAAAACACAAAACCAAAACCAAAACATGATTCACCTCCTGCAAGCTGGGAAAGGAGAGGGCCTGGACACCCCCAAACTTATCGCCAACTTGATGGGGTCATATCCGGAGTTCACTCGTCCTGAGCCGAAGGTGAGTGAGTGCCCTGTAGGTTTTTCACCTTTCGCATCGAAAATCGACTGGCACTCCTCCAGACTCCCGATACGCTGGAGGGCGGCGGCGGAGAGAAGAGAAGTAGAAGTACCACATGTGTAGTCGAGCGTACCGGGACCGAAGAGTGCGCGAGGAAAGCGACAATCGTCACAACGTTTATGGAAGGAAGAATGGAGGCGTGTATACACAGGGAAAAGAAAGCGAGTGAGGGAGAGTCGGCAAAACAGTAACGCCGTTACCGCCATGCACTTCCTTCTTCTAACTATTAACGCCTGCAGGCAGCAAGGATAAGCGGCATCACTTCGTACGAGTGCATATGTAGCATGATACACCAAGACCACAAATATTTTTTATACCATTGGTATCGCCATCCGGGCACGGTGTGCGGCGTCAATCAGTAATAGCACAAGCGTCCGCGTACAGCAGTATTGCCCCCCAAACCCTTCCACCACGTTTGCCGCCATATTTGACCCTGCTGCCTGGTGCACCTCGCCTCACCTCACCTCTTCCCTGCCCACCGGTCTGATGAACCTCCAAAACCTGCCTACCCGCAAAATCCGAAACCAGACCATTGCGCATAACGTTCGGAATAGCCCGGTGCGCTTGGGGGCCTGCTTCCTATCGGTTACAGACCGGTTCGAGCCCGTCGGGTCCGAATCCATCGCGTCACCGGGAATCTCCGCAGGACTGGGACCTGGCGCCGACGACACCAGCCGTGGGCCCGGTGGGGGGGGTGGGTTCGTGGGACCAGTGGAACGGTACGATCTTGTGAGCGCTCGACAGCAGCCAGCGACATGTGAGGATCGTCGTTGTTGGTGTGTGCGTACCCCGTTATTGTCCATAACTTGCTGCTACGGTATCATACGCAAAACATTTACGTTTTTCTATTGGGCGAAAGAAACTGTGACTCACATCCCCCCCCCCCCAGTGTTTGCCCGTGTACAAATACTGGAGAATGTGAGCAGTACGTTTCATGGTGTTTGATGATATGGTACCGCTACTCGAGGATTGCAGTGGGTGGCTTCGCCTTTGTTCTCTGCTTTCCAGAAGATGGTGCTTTCGAGCCATGTCACCAGCAAGAGGGGGTACAGTACCCTATTTTCGTCGGATCCGCTTGCCTTATTTTCGGTAGGTTCCAGCGTTGTGTTTTTGTCAGGTTCCAGTCCCTGGTTTTGGTCAGGCGCTTAACACGAGGAACTCTATAGCTCACCCAAAGGCCGACTTTGTTTTTCCATAAAAAACTCTACGCGCAACCGACACTAACACTCCCATGGGCTACGAGGCATGAATCTGATGAATGACACTGCACATGCCGGACAGATCATCTACAGATAGATCATTTACAGATAGATAATCTAGATCCTAACCCGTCGTTTTGAGATGTTGTACAGGATCTGTATGGTACAGATTTGTAGCCCAGGAGGTATGCCCTAGATCATGCAGACTATATGGCTCCCACCCGGCAACATGAGCTAGATCATACAGATCATACAGATCATACAGATCATACAGATCATACAGATCATACAGATCATACAGATCATACAGATCATACAGATCATACATACCATATAGATCAGGGATCCATCTGCCCTGAAATATCTAGATCGTGAACTGGGGATCGATGATCTGTTCGGGCTGTGCAACATTGTTTAAGCACAGAATTGAGACTGCACCTGTATTGGGTTGTTCCTGTTAGTCAAGGAGTCCGCCGCCGGTCCTAATGAAATGGGCCCAAAACGTACCGTACCCCTCTCTAATACGGGGGCAAAAAATGGTACTTCAGAACCAAAAACGGCACTTCAGTGTCGAAAATGGTACTTCAGAACAAGAAAATGGTGTGTAGCCATAGGGGGATACATATATATTTTTAATTAATCGTGGGTTCTGATTACAACAATAGCCCCCCCCGTACTACCCCGCACTACTCGTAGTAGCATGGCATGTCTCGTCCGTCGTCAAGTCGAGGCTACGCGCAAGGGCGGAACGAGAGTATGAGAGGGGGCACGAGAGAACAAGGGCGGGGAGGGGGGTGTACTCGTTATCCATGCACGGTCGTAGTTGCATGACCATAGACCCTCGCATCCCTACAATGCCGGGACGGAGCAACGTCGGGGTTTCATCGACCAGGCGATAATAAAAACGATGTGCCCCCCTTGACTACTATTGCTGTCGAGTCGAATGGAAAAAAAAACACCGACACGACGCTTAGACTCGTTTCTCCCACCGACCCTTTGCCAACCCCGCCTCCCTGCCGACCTCTTCCTGATCCATTCCTTACATGATGTCTTCTTTATTTTTCTGGGTGGCGACCGGTATTATGATATAGGTGCCACATGGCTCGGCACCTCCATCCGCTTGGGCTGTCCGTACAACATGTCCCTCGGAGCAACTAAAGCCAAACCCAAGGCCACGGCCACGGCCACAGCCAAGCCCACCACCCCGAGCACCACCGCGACAAACGCGTCTGGCCAACGCCCGCCCGCCTCCTCTGGCCCGACACCATCATCGCCCAACCAAGACCCTGTGCGGGGCGGAACCGGGGGTGTCGACACCAACGTTACCACCGACGGTCCCGACGAAAATGGAGCCCCTGCCGAAGGAGAACCAACCGCCCTGCAACCAGGGGACTCTACCAAGGGGTCTCCGGGAACAGGGACAGGCGGTACCACTGCCGCCGCGGCGGCGGCGGCGGCGACGGCGGCGGCAGCGGCGGCGGGCCCTCAGCCTCCGGCGACGTCAGGCAAGCTCCTGACAGCATCATCGGAACGTGACGCCCCCCCACCAAGAGGCCCTCTCGCCGCCGAGGTATTCGCGAACGCGGCTGCCGCCACCGTCGCCGCTGGGCTGGCCAAGAACTGGGCGAGCTGCCAGCGCCATGCGAGCGAAGGCGGAAGTGCAGGTGGTGGTACCGGTAGAGGCGGAAGCGGGTATGCCGGCAGCGGCGGCGGCGGCGGCCTAAAGGCGGAGGGCAGGGAACAGCGAAATGCGAGTCATGCCGTAAGGAATAGCCTTGGATATTTGGAACCTGTGTCGTCCCTGGAGCCTAACACGAGGGAGGGGGCTGCTTGCCGAGTTAGTTGCGGTGGTGGCGGTGGCGGCAGCGGCGGCGGCGGCGGCGGCGGCGGCGAAAGAGGGAGGACAGGTGCGGACCACAATAAAGTAATTTATGCTGCTACTACTACTACTACTGCTGCTGCTGCTGGAGTTGACGAGTGTCGGGGGCGAGGCTTGCCGACACCAACGACCATGTACGCAGCCACCGGAACCACCATTGCAGACGACGGCGAGAACGACGCAACTGCTGCTGCTGCTGTAGAGCCGGGGTTTAATCTTCGTCTCGTAGCTCGCGATAATAATCGTCTACGATGTGGCGGCCACCCGTACAAAAAAACAAACTTGGCGAAAAACTCCCCTTCGTCCTCTTTTTCCTCAGGGTACGACACGTTCGACGTCTCTGCAAAGAGTGTCGGCGGGAAAAAACAACAACGCGCGACCAGCATCGGGACCAACGCTTTAGGGAAGTGGACGAAAGAGGGGCTGGCAGCGGTAGAAGCGTCAATGTCGGAGGAACCGGCGGCAGCGGCGGCGGCGGCGGCGGCGGCAGCGGCGAAAAAGGGGACCGAATGCAGCGGTGGCCTCATCCGAACGGTCGGAAGAGCGAAGAGGGGCCCATGCATGTTGACACTCGCAGCCTCGTCCCAGAACGGAAGAAGAGCGAAGAAGGGGGGGAAGGGGTCAGGGTCTGTAAAATATGGTGGTGGTGGCGGTGGTGGCGGTGGCGGTGGCGGTGGTGGTGGTAGTAGCAGGGTGTGGCAGACGGAGGCGACAGGGGGGCTTCTAGGTCCCGGCGAGACCAAACTTTTAGTGTGTTAGAATCTGAAACGCCATCCACCTGCTGCTTGTTGTATATTTTGTTGCATTTTTTATATGACCGCGCCTTAGTACGGCGAAGGTTTTGCGTTTGTGGGTTTGAGTATGGTTGCTCATGATTTACGAGTCTTATTTATTGCTGATGATCTTGTGCCTCAATTTTGAGGCCCATGAGTGCCGGCGGGGGGGGGGGGGGGGGGGGGGGGGGGGAGGGCGAGGGTAGAAGCTCTGTGGCGGCGGCTGTGCTGCTGACAATCATTCCATAGGGTGGCTTTGCGGCGGCTTTTAAGGAGGTGTGGGGGGTGGAGCGGGGGGAGGAGGGGGGAGCTTTATGAGTGCCCACGGCCCGTCGTGATAATTTGAAGAAGACAGCCATAATGACATTATCTAAGTAACACGTCAGGAGTTGGCCCCTACTCATTGCTGTGTTGTTGTGTTATTCTGGGAAGCGTGCGCTGGCCGATGTCGAAAGACCCCCCCCCCCCCCGCC
>MEHQ01001602.1:32098-62146 GCA_008828725.1 Saccharina japonica
GGGGGGGGGGGGGGGGGGGGGGGGGGGGGGGGGGGGCGGGGCACGTTTCGGTTGCTGCTGGGGCGCCTCGTTAGGTGGGCCTACGTACGTCCATAGCACACAGTTTGTTTTTAGTTTTTTGGACGGGTTGTGCCGCCTCGACAAGATGTGCTACATATGAGAACGGTATTTCTAGGCACGTCAGTCAAGGCCGCCTTTTATACTTCACTACCTGATATACTGGTTTTAGTGCAGGGGGCGGTCAGTCAAGGTGTCACACCGTGGTCTCCTACACCATATTATTATGTTGGCGTCGACCCTGTAGTCGTAGTCGGTGCATTCATTCGTGAGTTTCGTTCATTGCCTCGTATATACGCTGCTCGGTGATGGCACGGGGCTACTGTGTTGATTCCGGGATTTGCTGGAGAGGCCTCAGCGCAGGGCGGGGAGGCGAGAAGAGGGCGTCGGAGGACGGACTCGTAGACGTTGACGCCACTTCAATCCCGAGAGTCTCGCCAGTAACAAAAATCGACGCAAAAAAAAAATCGACACCAGACCTTTTGTTTTCGACCCAGCCGGGGGAAGACACCGCATTGTTTTGTTCGTTTTAGACTCAAGACAGGGGGAGGAGGGGGGGGGGGGGGGTTTGTTGAGACGTTTCAAGAACAGTCTCTATAGCAAACCCCACAAAGGAGGTAGGTGTCGACAACCTCTCAGCTCGGCACGCCTAACAATGGTGGCGTGCTACGCGTATGCCTCCATAACTGCATGATTACCCCCACATTATGCAAAGCGGGGGGGGGGGGGAGGTGTACTCATGTCGTGCACGGCCGTAGTCATATGACCATAGACCCTCGCATCCTTACAATGCCGGGACGGAGCATGTTGGGTTTTCACCAACCAGGCAGACATTGCTTGCACCAAGCGCGAAGCGCCGTGAGATATTGGGCGAGTCGCATGGAGGGTGAGCTGTATCCTGCTAAGAATCGCCTCTGAAGCGGACTTGCATATGGACGACAGCTTCAAGGAGTTAATTTAATATCTGGTGGGGCCACTTCCGGAGACAGCAATGGGTTTTACTATGTAACTGCCTCGCGGATGCCTGACCATTGACCGAGGGGGGGGGGTATACTAAAAATCGAGTAAAACAACTCATGAATAATATTGCTACGTATATACGAGGGTACACTACACTGTAGTACGTACCTTTTGTTTATTCCTATAAGAAACCCCCAACACACTACTATAGTAATAGTTTTATTTGCATTCTGACCTTTTTAGGCGTGTTTGTGGTGTCGTTTCCGAACTTTGTCGCGCACCCTCGATCGAATGGGGTATCAGCGGCGTGGGCAAACAGTGGGAGCCGGCAGGGTTGTATATATTATAGTAGGCCTGAGCTTGACCCAGCTTGGACGAACTGGTTAAAATACATATACTTGAGTTGTAACCTCTAAACCCTACCCTCGACCTCCTGGGAAAATTCTCGGAAAAAAGGCGGGATGAGGAGATAAGATTATGAACTATCAACCATTTTGTTGCGAGCTGGGCCAACTCGTAAACACTACAAATCGGAATCCAGAGCCAGATGCAGATATGAAAAAAAAACAGAGGGCGCTCCCAGCGTCGAGCTTTCGTTCAACCGGGAAGCAGGTCGAAAGATGTAGTCCTTCCTTAAGTAGCGAGGACACCTTTCCGTGTGTGAACCATCGAAAGTTGAGGCACGGACACGCCCCAAGCAAGCCTTTGGCTCTTTGGTCAAGTCAACATTTGAAAACGCGGTCCTGCAAGACGCCATCAAACCACTCTGTCCTGGGATATAACAACCGTTTAATACTCACATCAATGTCCCAACGGCTATTGTATTCCCCACCAGCGTCGGTCGCCCCGATGGCCTGTTAATAGTGGTAACCTCGAACGCTTCTAAAAGTTGATGTCCGGAGTTCGAATCTCACGTGGGCCAGACTTTTGAATGTATTTGCAAAAATAAATAAAAAACGGAATCAACTGCTGAGAGCGCCTATTAATAGTAGCATGGGTAGGTAAAATTCGATGCGAGTCGACGAGGGAAGAAGAAGCTGAAGTCTTCTCGCGATAAAAATGCAAGGCAACAACCGTAGTGGGGAAGGAGGGAGATGAGCCTACTTTGTGAGCCCGGATCTGAGCTACGACCAAGAAGAAGAAAGAAAGGAAGGGCGAAGATAATAAATGGGATGGAAAAAAAGAAAAAGAGTAGTATTTCACTGCAATTAATTCTGTCGACCTGGTTCCCTTGCCCTCGGCCCATCGCTCCGGCGTCTACGGAGGCATACTATATCTGGTCTTGTAGCTGGAGGCGGAAGATAGCCATATCTTGGAAACCAACGAACCATGACCACCCTTCGGACCCCACCCTAATCAAGACAACTGCAATGAACCAAGATGCACGACACCCTTCGTGCGTGAAAAAAAATAACAATCGTGGACGGACCAAACCCCTATAGTTGTAGCTAGCAAGCACAACGACGAATCACGTTGCACAGTACATCGTCAACCGGACCACAGCCGTAACTTATTTAATACCTGACATCCATCACCGTCTACAGCACTATCAATAGGTCCAGCATGTCGCAGGCTATATGTGATAAAACTGACCGATTTGTAAGGTCGTCATCACCGTGCCCTACCGTGGCCCCCTGCACCCCCATCGCACTGTCAACAGCACAAGACAAAAAAAGCCTTTGCCACCAGCACCTCCTTTCCCGTCAACCTTTGCTACCCAAAATATAATGCGTGTGCGTGCCTCGCGCGGATACTTCGTGCATGAGCAACGAATAATCCGTCACCGGACTTACCCTTTGCCCCCTCGCCCCCCCCTCCCGGCTTTTTCCCCCTACGTAGCAACACGATAATTCCACCCCACGTGGTGATCGCGTTGCTATCGCAAGTGCAGAGACACCTCTAGAGGATTCTCGCCCTGCAAGTACACATGCTTGGGAGCATCCTATTGGTGCACAAGCCTTCCTATGTTACGGACGACGAAAAACATCATTGCAAACCATCAGAACAATTAGTAACCCCCCCCCCAAGAAAGACCCTAAGTGAGTCACCAGTACCACTCCCATCCCCACATTTTTTTTTGTTTTTTGTCCATCCCATTTATTATCTTCGCCCTTCTTTTTCTCTCTCCCTCTTTAGTCGTAACTCAGATCCGGGGTCACTAAGTAGGCTCTTCTCCCCCCTCCCCACTACGGTACGTGCCTTGTATTTTTATCGCGAGAATATTTTAGCACTTTCTTCTCTCGTCGACTTGCGTCGGATTCCGCCTACCCACGCCACGAAGGTGCTCTCAGCAATTGGTTCTTTTTTTATTTTTTCAAATAAAGTAATAATCTCACCACGGTGGGATTCGAACTTGGGTACCAATGCCAGTAGTCTTTGAAGCTGACCACTAGTCTACCGGGGCGACCGGCTAGAGCACCCTCGCGCCTTCCAGGACCGCGGTTTTTGTCCACCCCCCTTGTAAAATCTTAACCCACTGAAACAGACCCCAATAAACTCGCCAGCACAAAACACCCCCCCGTGACCATAGTGCCCTAGCGGTCCACAGGTCACGGCCTTTGTTTACGCCCCCCCTCATAAAATCCCGACGTCCAATCGGGGGCCGATCGAGGGCCAACCAACAATCAAAGGGTCAATCACTCGAGGATACGAATGGGGCATAGCAGAGCTATCCCGCCAACACGCTCGCCAACTCTCGCATGGCCAACAGCCCACCCACAGATCGACTTCCAAAACTATCGGCTACGGTATCAGTCTACACTTTTTTGCTTTTGTTTTTTTGTTCACCACTTTTTACGTTCCAGCACAGCTCGATGAAGGTTTTACCCTCACCGACCTCTGGACAAAAGCAAAACTACAGTCTACGGTAATGCGTTTCTCAAAATTCCAACCAGACTTTTACAGTCCAGCTCAACTCGTGGGAGATTTTACCGTCAACGACCTTGTGGACAAGCAAAATCACACTCTACGGGCATATTTCCCCCCCCCAATCACTCTTACTTTACAGCTCAACTCGTGGAAGGTTATTTCCTGAGTTTTTTTTCTGGACAAACAAAACTACAGTCTACGGTAATTCTTTTTCAATGACTTTTTATTTATCCAGCTCAACTCGTGTGAGGTTTTACCTTTATTTATCCAGCTCAACTCGTGTGAGGTTTTACCCCTAGTAGCCTCCTGGACAAACTAAAGTGCAGTCTACGGCAAAACATACACTAGTTATTTTTTTTCCGAATCACTCTTCACTTTCCAGCTCAACTCGTGTGAGGCTTTTTGGCCTCAACGGTCTTCCGGACAACAGCAGTCTCTACGGCAACAACCCTTTCTTCAAAGACTTGTCACTTGTTACAGCTCAACTCGCGGGAGGTTTTACTCCCAGCGACCTTCTGGACAACCAAAACTATGGTCTACGTATAGCAACACCTTTTTTTCAATCACTTTTACTTTTCTAGCTCGGCGTGTCGGAGGCTTTACCTTCAGTGGCCTTCTGGGCAAGGCGTGGTCAAAGCCCCCCCCCCCCCCCCCCCCCCCCGGGGTACCGTTTTTTTTTTTTTTTTTTTTTTGGGGGTTTCCAACTGGCGGTCGAGTAGATCATTTGTGCGGGGGCGGGAACCTCAACTCCGCACAAGGGGAATGATCGTATCACGTAGTGTGATATGGTAAGGCATTCATGAGGCAGATACATAGTGCTCTCATTACTGTCTCATGAAGTAGCCACACCAGATATTAAATTAACTCATTGAAGCTGTCATTCATACGCAAGTCCGCCTGACAAGCGGTTCTTAGTAGGATGCAGCTCACCCTTCATGCGACTCGCCCAACACCTCACGGCGCTTCGCGCTTGGTGCTAGCAATGTCTGCCTGGTCGGTGAAAACCCGACATGCTCCGTCCCGGCTTGTACGGATGCGAGGGTCTTATGGTCATACGATTACGGCTGGCATTAATTTGAAGTTACACCCCCCCCCGTGCACGCTGAGTACCCCCCCCCCCGGTGTCCATCGAGACAACAGCGACCGCATCGAAAATCAGACCGACCAACAATCACAGTACTACGGTAACACCCCCGTCGCCGCGTTTGCCTCGCGTTACAAACAACGTATTGTCTACCCGCCCCTCCCCCCCGCCCCCCCCCCCCCCCCCGAGAAAACTCTGAAGTCCTGTCCAGGGCTAACTAACAAGTGTTCGAGGGTACGAGTAGGGTCATAGCCATAGTAGAGGTATCCCGTCAACGCGCCAACACGCTCACCAACTCTCGTATGGCCGACAGCTGCCCGATCGACGACCAAAAAACTATAGCAACGGCGGTGCTACATCCCCCCCCCCCCCCCCCCCCATCTTTTTTAACTTTCCAGCTCAACTCGCGAGAGATTTTACCCTCACCGGCCTTCTGGACAAAGAAAAACTACAGCCTACGGTAGGTAGGTGATACATTTTTTTTTCTTTTTTTGTTGTTGTCATTGCTTTTGCTTTCCAGCTCCGAACGTTGGAGGTTTTATTCACTCTCAACGGTCTTCTGGGCAAACAAAACGACACCGACAAGACTACAGTCTACGGTAATAATCCCCCAAATCCCCCTGTCACATATTTATATATATATATATTGTCATACTTTTGATTTCCAGGTCAACTCACGGGAGGTTTCACCCTCGGCGACTGTCCTCGACTGTCATAGCTGAACTACAAAACTAAAGTCTACAGCAAAACACAAATTTATTTTCTTCTTCACTTTTATCTTTCAGCTCAGCTCGTCGGGGTTTTTTATTTCAACCTTCACTCAGCAGCCTTCTGGGCAAGCCGTTGTCACAGGTATACCGCCCCGTCTCCCTCTCGGTACGTACTTGCATTTTTTTATCGCACACCTATAGGATTCGGCGTTCCCACTGCTCGGCGATTTTCATCGAGTTTTGCCATCTCGAGCTTTCGCGCTTTCGGCGACGGAACAAGACTAAAAATAAAAGCGTTATTCGTAATAACGCCACCAGCCGGGGTTCGAAAGCCCAGAGCCGCCGCCAGAAGGGCGGTAGTCTATCCGTTAGACTGTACTACATAACATACATGTGTCTATGCGCTGTATGCGCAGCGGAATCACAAACACGAGGGAGCGTAGTACCAGTAGTACTATATAATAGTAGCACTCGAAAATCTATCATATCATAGCGCTCCTCCTACAGCCAGTATCTGAACCATTGCTACACTCCAAAACCAAACCAAACCAAACCAAACACCAGTAGGTTCCATCACAAACACTCCGAGCACGGGCAGACCAAGGGGGTAGCATTGACTTAATCAAAAGCTCATGTGCTTTCCGCGGTTGTTGACGCCGCGTCCGGTTGTTGTGTCCGTCTTAGGGACGGACCTAGAGACGAGAAAACCAGCAGAGCATCGAAGCACACGTAGCATCATGGGGCCGGCCAGCACGAAATGTCAGAGGTCGAGGGAAAATGATCGAAAAGTGGCGTCAAATAATCGGATTACTCGTATATAAATGTGTCGAAGTACAGGTAGTTGTTCGTATATATAGTACTGTACGAAGAATAATATGTTGCTCTCCAACATTGTGTATGTGTGTGTTCTTCACGTTAAACCGTTCTTTCTACATGCCCGTCGTCATAAACAGTAGTACAGCAGTGCGCACGTATGAATCGTTGTGTCCAATCTATTAATATTAATAGAAGGAATACGGTGGTAGTCGTGTCCTTGTGTTCTTCACAGCAGTGAATCATTTTTTCCCCCGTCAACATCCGGCACACCCAGTGTACGTGCCGATTCTTCAATCCTATTTATTATAGAGAGATACTAGCTCTGTGGTCACAAAACTACGACACAGTTAAGCAGAGTAGACGGCGCAATGCCATGGTCACCGTACTGGGTACGACAGACACGACCGCGTATAGATAATACATACATAACTCTTTTGGAGCTACCATATGGTATATAATACACGTAACGTGAAAGCTCGTACAGTACCCCATCAAACTTACTCACAAATGCAATATGAATAATTATCTGTACGTACCTTTACCCCTTCCTCCGCTCACCCACAACAGTCGAACTCAGCACTTGTTGAAGACTACCAAAATACTTCCCATTGCTCTGGGCCGTTATTATCAGAGAGTGCTTTGTCCTAAATTTCCTGATAATCCACGTTTTTCTTTCCCGTTCCTTTTTTTTCCCCTGGTTTTCCTGGTTTTATTTGCTTAAAGAGGAAACCTAAGCGTTCCTGATTTTCCTCCCTCTGGTCAATTTCCTGCTTCAGCAAATATTCAGTTATTTATTGTCTTTCTTTTGAAGAAAAAAACTAAAAGCAGAAAATAGAAACAAGAAGTAAAACGGCGAAATCAGGAAATTAAAAGGACAAAACGTTCTCGATAATAACGGCTCGTATGGATGACTCTTTTGTCCACTTTTTTTTTCTAGTTTTTTCGTCAACAAAAATATTAGCGTGTACCTGGTATACAGCTAAAAAGAAACAACAGAAAACCTGCAAACCAAAAATAAAAACCAGGAAATTTCACACCCTGCAAAAAAACAGAATCGCTTACGTGGCATCCCTTGTTTAGGATGTTTTCCTCTTTAGCCACGACCCACCCCACAAGCTCAGCTGGAAAGTAAAAGCGATTTGGTTTTGAAAAAAAAACAACACATTTAGACAGGAAGAAAAAAAAGATAGGATAATACAGTCAGTCGTTCAATAAAAACGCCCCTTACCGGCGGGTGGTCGACCTGGTTGCCCTGACGCGCTGTACTCCCGAGGTGCCACGCACCGCCGCCGCTTCCGTGGCTGCTGCCGCCGCCGTCGCTGCTGCCGCGACCGCCGCAGCCGTAGACTCTGAGCGAAGCACTCGCCCCGACGCCGCGACCTCCGCCTTCCCTCCAACACCTCCCCCCCTGGCTTTGGCAAGCCGGTAAGCACGGCCACCACCAGCCCGGGCAACCTCGGCGGACGGTCCCTTAGCGACAGATCGCTGCTTGTCCTCTCCCCCGCTCGCTGACTTCCTGGTCTTGGCGGGTGTTTGCTGCTGCTTGGGGGCCGCTGCCGCCGGAGAAGGTGCTACCTTGCCCACGGGAGAGGTGGCGGCAAACGCGGTCGGGCGAACGGCCTCCACCCTAGGGCGGGATGGCATCTTGGCGGCGGGAGAAGACGAAGGTGGTACGGCGGGGCTCACCACCGGCCCGACAGACCCCCCAGAAGGAATCGCCGTCGCAACTGTAGCGGCGACCAATTTGGCATTCAGGCAGGCCACTGCCGTCTGCAGGCCACGGTTTTCCTCCTGCAGCCGCTGTTTTTCCCCGAATAGTGCGGCGGTCTGCTTGACGAACAGCTCCTGGTTCGCCTTGAGTGCCTCGAATTGCTGAGACACCTTGGCCGCTTCGGCTGGTTGATGCTCCTCCCATCGCCTCTGTTCCGCGACGAGATGTGCCACGTCCGCCTTGAGGCCACGGTTGGCCTCCATGAGCTGCTCCTTCTCGGCGATCAGGTGGCCGTGCTCCCGTTGGAGGTTCGCGTTCTTCTTCTGCTCTTGGTCTAGATGGTACTGGAACTTGTCGGCACGTTCCCACAGTGCCTTCAACGCTTTGGCAGTCCCCTGCTTCGCCTCAAGCTTGGCTCGAAGCCGGTCCTTTTGCAGGCTGAGAGCACGCCTCCGTTGTTCAGAGGTCTCGAGGCGTCGAAAAAAGTAGCCCAGCAACCGCTTGACCTGGTCGGTGATCACGACCTACGATAGACGCGCCAGGAAAACGATACCAGGTAGTACGATAGACGCGTCAGGAAGGGGACACCAGGAACTACTGATGTTACGAAGTATATATATGTAGCTTTTCGTCCGCCGTCCAACAATGTTCTGCGCGAGTGAGTGTTATCAATCACAGAGAATGACGAGTACACGGAAACGGAAGGTACTGCTGAATGTACAGACACACGGAGTGAGGGATGGTGGCGAGTCGGAAAAAAAAATCAAAAGCGCACGATACATGCTCGGTCAGTGGTGCGACTCCGATATGATGAGTGGACCATCAGACACCGAATCACACTCCCCGATATTCAGCAAGTTAGGTAGGTTCTCAAGAATCGAGCCGCCTATGCAAGGCAGATGAAGAGCGAGAAACACATACGATACAGTACGAAAATAAAATATAAATATGGTGTGATGGTCCGCCTATGATTTCAGTATTACGAGAAGGGTTTTTGGATAAGACGCCAAAAACCTGTTCCTAACCCCATGCCCCAATCCTTGGCCGACCTGTATGAACGTTGTCTGGAAAAAATAGACCCGGATTTTGTATTTGTCGGGAAAACGTCGACAACAGCATACTATTATTCGAACGAATTGTATTGGGTAATTTCCATCTGAAATATTTACCGTAGAATGGTTTATGTGCCCCGCATAATACACTACTGCAACAAACGGATTGTTTCAAAGTGTAACCCATTCTTAACTACACCCACAAATTTAAGGGACGAACTACTTGAAATTAGTGTAGGATACACAAATGTGCAGGGGTGAAAGTGCTTCACCCCTCAAAAACTGTTGCTACGCACGCTTTCTGGGACAACAAACGGATCATTGAAAACCTCTAATTAATTATATACACCCACCATATTTTGGGGGGGGAAACTTGGAATTAGTGTGGGATATTTGTTTTAGCGATGAGAGGATCAAACCACCTGGAAAAGCGCGTGATAAATTACGGGTATAGTGACGGATCTCAGGCTAGCCTGGGCCGCTAACAAAAGGGGACGTGGGTGTGATATATCACCTGTCATATATACGGCAGTACGCAGGCAGGCAGGCAGGCAGGTTGAGCGGTATTTCGGGGAGGCGTACACGTATGAGAGAATGGGGTAGCGTATCTCAATTCCCTGTTATTGAAGTTAGTGCGACTATGTCCGGGAACGTAAGGACATTTTGGGTAGTAATATAATAAAATAAACGGCAAGAGCTGGTTCAGGCATATCACCTCAAAGCTTGTCAGTCACGAATGCCGCATGCAATAGCAACTCAAACGTCACATATTTTATATCATACTGATCGCCATGAACAATGGAAGAAGGTTACGTCGCCGGTTTTTTCGTCAAGACTCTAGGAGTGGCGGTACCGCCGAAAATGTGGCCTGGCCAATCACAGGCCTTCAAAGAGGTCAATAGTAGTAAGGCGTTTTCGTAGGAGTCCACCCCCCCCCCCCATTTTATTTTCTGAACGAGCTGCTTGCAGGTGATCCAAGGCATGTTTGTACAAAGTTTCACGCAATACTCAAAGATTTGACTGCATTTGATCAATATTAAGTCATATGTAACGCTAAAAATCGATTATATTCCAAAACTACAGTAGTAGTAAGTAATTACGAGCCGATGCCGGGATTTGCACGTTTTACCGCACAAAGGTCAAAATGTTCCCGCCGTTTTTATGATATGCACCCTGAACGTTTGCATACGTGTTCTATATGCCCTGCCGAACGATTGACGAATGGTTTTTCTTTTACTTTCGAAAATTCGGGATCCCTTACTCATAGACCCAACCCCCCCCCACCCCCCGAAAAAAAACCGAGAAATCTGGCGGGGAAACAAAAAAAAAACACATCAACCGGTGACGCGTCGGTAGGGGGTCATATAACACGTGTGCCTAATGCAAGGGTATATCTAAAAAAAACGGCGTGAACTTTGGCTGCTGCTGAGTAAATTTAGGGTGTGGTATGCTTGAACCAGCCTGTACTTACATTTCCGGACAGCATATTATTTCGCGTAAGTGCGGCAACCAAATGCGGCTGTGAGCATCATACAAAACACTACTCGTACAACACATGCAATTATACGAGGGTTTTACCACAGGTAGTTTCGTACTCGGTACGAACTGTGTGATATTTTCGGTTGGTGGAAGAAGCAGGCTCTCACTCTGTGCGATATCGCAGCAATGCCACACCACCTTCTTACGTGTATACCAAGGTACCAGACACCAGGTACGACGTACGAAAATATATCGCAGTTTGTCCAAACCGTCTCAAACGGCAACCCTTAGCATGTGGAATGTGTCTGTATTACTAGGATTCGTGTGTATGCCCGGCATAGGCATAGAAACGTTTCAAGGGCATGCGTACGCACCATAGGCGCCATCCGCGGTAAAGCGTGTTTTTTTAGGGGGGGCGGGATGGTGATAAAAAAATCCCCGCTAAGGTCTGCAAACAAATCACGACCTACTTAAGGTATGAGTTTAGTGTATTCAAATATCTACTTTTAAAAGCCATTCGTATGTATTGCCGGGATTCAACCGGTTTTCCCTGATCCTTACGAGAAATTCAGCAAAAAAACGCAGAGAGCGGGGATAGACCGAAAAACAAACACCGAGTACACAAAAAGGCCAGATCGAGCTGAATTTTTCAGGGTATGTTAGTTTGGGAGTGGAGATCACGAATCCGTCATCATATTTGGTTTATTTTTATCTTTGTGTGCGGAGGTACAGGCCTGAAACGCCAGGGGCAGTACAATTACCTACTATTACAGGGGACCATAGTAAATAGGACCTACGTTGCACACAAAAACCTATATGTTTGACTATTTTTAGTAACAATATTTGGTCCTATTTACTATGGTCCTCCGTAAGGGCCCGTATTAACGAAGAAGAAAAATATGTTATGGTACTGCTGGCATGATGTGGAAACGTGGCTTTTAGCCATCTCACCGGCCTTCTCAGTCGTTCATCACGGATAACGGAATTAAGCTGCTCTTCTTCTATCTCTGAGCAAACAACACACGTGAGTACCAACGAGTACCCGTTCATAGGCTGACCTGGCTAGGGATACCCTGTCCTCCTCATACCTAGCTATCCTCACATTTACGCATCTCCAGGAACCCCCTCTCCCCAGCTCGGAGCAACTTTCTGAGCAACTTTCTGAGTGGCTCTACCCTCCCAGAATCGACCAAGCGGAGTCGATGGACGAGGTGGGGGGAAAAATATATAATCGGGAATGCGGTGAAAAAAAAAGTTCGAGCCAATGCGAATCTATTTGTTTCGCCCATTTTTTTTAACGACGGTTTTGGGGTTCTCGAAGAGAACGAAAAAAAAAATGGTTTTTATTTTACCTTTTTTTTATCTGGGGAGGGTCCGGGACGTTTTACCACGGATGGGGGCTATAGTACGGAATTCAAGTGTAGCGGGCTCAGTAGAGGGGATTCCCACGGCAATTAGGTGTTTTGTCTGAGAACTCTAGTAGGTAACAATTACCACCAGCGGGTATATTTTCTCGGGTTTAGCTGCACGCGCGTGTTTGGGGACAAACTGCTCGTAATTAGTGTTGGAACACATGTTTGCAGTGAAAAAAAAGTGCTCTCCCTCGACTACGGGCACAAATAATGGTCAAGTGCAAAGACGACTCAAGTGTGTACATAGGCCCACGGAAAAAAACCAAGTTGTCAACACGAAAAGCCACAAAAGGGCTGCACACAAGTAGGGAATTATATAACCTCAGCCTCCATGCACGTGATATGCCCCAACACCTTGGGGTTGCATATACCACCGTAACGTTCACAACTTCCCCGGTATGTTTGGGATTCGGAATGAAGTAGTTGGACTACCCAATGGTCGGCCGCGTACAGTACCCCGGCCTCCAAACAGGAACGGAAAGATTGCTGTCGGGTGTAATAACAGTACAGGGGGACGGTGATAGTGGCAGTAATATACCCGGATGGGTACCCGGTATACCGTCAAAAGTATATACCTTTGGTGGGCGCGAACACACCATACCATACCATATACAGTAGTGGTCCCTCTATAGTGCCGGTTGTCAAAAGTATATACCAGGTATTCTTGATGTACACGAAAACACGATACCGTATACGACAGTGGGCCCTCTATAGTGCCGGTTGTCAAACACACGTATATACCCTTGATGGGCATGAACACACCATACTGTATACGGTAGTGGCCCCTCTATAGTACCGGTTGTCAAAAGTGTATACCCTTGATGGGCATGAACACACCATACCGTATACGGTAGTGTTCCCTCTATAGTGCCAGTTGTCAACACGTATGCACCCTACAGTAGATGGAAACAAAAACACGATGCGATCTATGCAGGACGCGATTATGCTACAACTGCGCGAGCGAGCGAACCGCACTGCGAAACAAAGCGTGTCTGTTGCTAACTACCGGAACGGGGAAGGGGGAGGAGACTGCCTGGTATGTGACCCCGGATCTGAGATACGAATGCGAGAGGGAGCTGGAGAAATTCACAGCGCAAATATACTGTTAACAATATACTACTGCAAATGGGATGGAGAACGTAAAATATCTTCGAGTGGGTGCTTTTATTTCATGCGCGAACGGTGTTTTTTCCCCCCACTATTTTTGTCATGGTATTCCCGTTTCCCCTGTATGTTTTGTGGAGGCGTTAGTATTTATCTATTCCTATGAGAAGAGGAATACTTGCCCTCCGGCTCAGAAGCGCTGGAGAGGCAAGAAACCGCTATTAAGGGGGACCGTAGTAAATAGGACCAAATATTGTTAGTAAAAATAGATAAATACATAGTTTTTAGTGTGGACCGTAGGTCCTATCTACTATGGCCGCCCGTGATAACATGAACCCAACACGTTTGAGCGATCAAGAGTAACCAGAGTCAACCTGTACAGTAGTCGGTCGGGCTTGCCCCATGCTGCCTAATCTAATGCTGAGCCACGTTTACCGTTCACTGGTGTGATTCGTTTATCGCTTACTGGTGTGAGTTTTTCCCTTCCTTTTGCGGCTAGTATAGGGCGTGACCACCGGCATTAACACCCTTGAAACTGCACCCACGTTTAAGATACCAAATTACTTGAACTCAGAGTAGCATTTTATTTTGCACTGGTAAAAAATGCTGGGATCCTTCGCTAGGTGCCAGTCGACCAGCAAGGGAGAAAAAAAAAAAACAGGAGGAGGAGGCGGAGGAGTTGAAGAAAAGAAAGTGCACGTTTGGTGTCAGCTTTCTTTTGAGCTTCGCGCCAGCCTTAAACGCATACCAGTACTATGTACCAGGTTTATTTTCTTCAACGAGTATGTTTCATATGTCGACCTCGCTGGTTGATAGCCGTTGTACGAGGTAACCCATCACCGTCTAAAGCTTGTCGGCGCTTACAGCCTACGATAGATCCAGCAGTGAATAAAGAGATGTCAGGACGCGCGCTACGATAGACGTAGGCAGAGGTATACTTTTTTTTGGCTGAAACGTTTTCTGAATGACTGTCAGTATGCTCCTTACCCCAAAATCGAGAGTCGCAATTCAGTTCTTGTGTTGCTATGGTTTTCCTTGTATAGTTAGGCCATGGGATTTTTCATCGGGTATATACCTGGTAGCACTTTTGTTCTCCAAGATCAGTTTTCGGGTGAGAGGTATAGAGCTCCTCCAGTGACCACCCTTATAAGGCAAAAATATGGTGCACCTCTACCGTAGCATGTGTATGCAGTAGTAGGCCGAAAAGGCTCGAAATATTCGTGCTGTATATATACACTAGGGGTATAGTCGCACCTAAAATTCTGAGGCCCCGCTCTGTTTCTCACCCAACAAAAAAATTAAAAGTTTGAGCAAAATTGTATGCTAAGGCCGTTTGTTATGCGGGACTTTTGTTTTTAGGTTGCAAACTGGGTTTTTCATGCTTCTTTCGAATTAGTTTTTGACCCAAAAAGCGAGGAAATCGGGCCGGTTCTTCTCGGAATGAGTCATATACCACTCTCGGAGAGGTACCCGGATCAGTTTGCCACCTCTCGAGGGTTGCAGTCGTAACACTTTCGGCCCAGCTCGTGTTTGAACTATTCTTGCCAGAAAGTAAAAAATAGGCAAGCTGGATGATGAGTGATACCTCCTATCCGTCGCGCGTTTTTCGACAGAGAACGAACACAGGGTCTTAGTCTCCCATCACAAACAAAAGGTGGATACACACGATTGGTTGCACTCAAGCTTAACGCGGTCGCCCCGGTGATCTAGCGGGTACCCACGAAGAATGCTAAGGTTCAAGTCAGGGGTTCGAGCCTCCGTATGGAGATTGTTATATTCTCAAATGATACCAATTGTCAAGAGCTCCAATTGTAGCGTGGGTAGGCACAATTCGACGAGAGTCGACGAGGGGAGAAAGTATTGAAATCTCCTCGCGATAAAAATGCAAGGCACGTACCGTAGTGCGGAGGGAGGAGGAGAGCCTACTCACGTAGTGACCCCGGATCTGAGTTACGGCTAAGAGAAAGAAGTAAAGAAGGGCGAAGACAAATAGATGGGATGTAAAAAAAAAAAAACTTCGCGCTGGGAATATGTTTCCACTCTATGATTATGCTGCTATATTATATGCCCGATTCCTACTATCGTGGCCATCGCACGGGACAGAAGGCGGAGGTGATTACAAGAGACTCCCGACTGACACTTGAAAAAAAAACTGCCCAATCAACGCGCCAGACCCAAACACGAACAAAAACAATTTAGTAAGTAAGGGGTAGATAAAAGCTCAAGCCACCCGGAAGTTCAGTAGGTACAGAAGGGAGTATTAATAGCAGACTTTGTGCAGAGGAGGGCTCTTTTTTGTTTCCGTGTTATTTTTTTGGGGGGGTGTTTAAGAGTGATCAACGTTGAAGCTCATGCTACAGCAGTACACATTGATTGTCGGATGGCAAGGATACTGATAATGAACGTCGGTTAGAAGTCGGTAAATACATTCGTAAGGGGGACTGCACTGTTGGTATAACATTGTCAAGTATCCGGGTATATTTAGATGGAATGCTTTCAAAAAGCGCTGCACATTTTCAGATGGCAAATGGAATAACAACAATAATATAAATAGCGACAATCAGTAAGACACAGACAAAACTCAAGCCGGAAGTATGCACAGAAGGGAGAAGGGAGAAGATTTCGTACAGAGAGCTCTTTTTTGTTTCTGTAGTTTTTTCTTTCGGAGCGCTTATGAGTGACCAGCGTTGAGAGTCATGCTACCTACACATTGTCGAATGGCAAGGATCAAAACAATATATTTAGTAAGACAACCACGGATGAAAGAGGATTGTGTCCGGTGTGCTGTTTTGTCGGCTGTCAGTTCCCATTACGTGCCTCCGACACTGGACACGGGCGAGTGTTCGTGCTATATTGGACTGAAATATAGCACGTACCAGGCAAGATACCACGCACCCTGGCTGTGGGAGAAATATCCGGACTCGTCCTAATTGCAAGACGGCCCGGCAAAATATTTCCTACAGGTCGTTAATGGCCTGATTGATCAAGTCTGACCTTTCAGCCGCCCGTTCGTTTTTGAGGGAAAACACCTCCAAAACACGTGGCGGATCCGGGCAACCGCCCCTGCCGATCTCAAGCCCGCCAAAGGGTTAGGGTTAGGGTTAGGTCTGGGGTCGGGCTAGCCTGGGCCGACGTGCAAAATTGAAAAAAATTACCACCAACGACGTGCAGGAAATATTTCGCCGCGCCGTCCTGTGCATTTAGGGCGAACCTAATATCCGAGCCGGTTTACTTCGAAACAAGGGGGGTGGACAATTCGACGCGAGCCGACGAGGGAAGAAAGGGCTGCAGTCTTCTCGCGATAACAAATGTAAGGCACGAGCCGTAGTGGGGAGGGAGGAGAAGAGCCTACTTAGCCCTTTTAGAACTGCAGTCCCGTTATGGGGACAAACCACTCCAANTGTTATGGTACTGCTGACATGATGTGGAAACGTTTGGTAAATACCTGGTATCAGGTATAAGAATCGTATTGGTAGTACTTGGAAGGCGGTATCTTAGGTGGGAACCAGGGATGGTTCCCGATGGCTTTTAGCCATCTCACCGGCCTTCTCAGTCGTTCATCACGGATAACGGAATTAAGCTGCTCTTCTTCTATCTCTGAGCAAACAACACACGTGAGTACCAACGAGTACCCGTTCCATAGGCTGACCTGGCTAGGGATACCCTGTCCTCCTCATACCTAGCTATCCTCACATTTACGCATCTCCAGGAACCCCCTCTCCCCAGCTCGGAGCAACTTTCTGAGCAACTTTCTGAGTGGCTCTACCCTCCCAGAATCGACCAAGCGGAGTCCATGGACGAGGTGGGGGGAAAAAAATATAATCGGGAATGCGGTGTAAAAAAAATTTCGAGCCAATGCGAATCTATTTGTTTCGCCCATTTTTTTTAACGACGGTTTTGGGGTTCTCGAAGAGAACGAAAAAAAAATGGTTTTTATTTTGCCTTTTTTTGATCTGGGGAGGGTCCGGGACGTTTTACCACGGATGGGGGCTATAGTACGGAATTCAAGTGTAGCGGGCTCAGTAGAGGGGATTCCCACGGCAATTAGGTGTTTTATCTGAGAACACTAGTAGGTAACAATTACCACCAGCGGGTATATTTTCTCGGGTTTAGCTGCACGCGCGTGTTTGGGGACAAACTGCTCGTAATTAGTGTTGGAACACATGTTTGCAGTGAAAAAAAAGTGCTCTCCCTCGACTACGGGCACAAATAATGGTCAAGTGCAAAGACGACTCAAGTGTGTACATAGGCCCACGGAAAAAAACCAAGTTGTCAACACGAAAAGCCACAAAAGGGCTGCACACAAGTAGGGAATTATATAACCTCAGCCTCCATGCACGTGATATGCCCCAACACCTTGGGGTTGCATATACCACCGTAACGTTCACAACTTCCCCGGTATGTTTGGGATTCGGAATGAAGTAGTTGGACTACCCAATGGTCGGCCGCGTACAGTACCCCGGCCTCCAAACAGGAACGGAAAGATTGCTGTCGGGTGTAATAACAGTACAGGGGGACGGTGATAGTGGCAGTAATATACCCGGATGGGTACCCGGTATACCGTCAAAAGTATATACCTTTGGTGGGCGCGAACACACCATACCATACCATATACAGTAGTGGTCCCTCTATAGTGCCGGTTGTCAAAAGTATATACCAGGTATTCTTGATGTACACGAAAACACGATACCGTATACGACAGTGGGCCCTCTATAGTGCCGGTTGTCAAACACACGTATATACCCTTGATGGGCATGAACACACCATACTGTATACGGTAGTGGCCCCTCTATAGTACCGGTTGTCAAAAGTGTATACCCTTGATGGGCATGAACACACCATACCGTATACGGTAGTGTTCCCTCTATAGTGCCAGTTGTCAACACGTATGCACCCTACAGTAGATGGAAACAAAAACACGATGCGATCTATGCAGGACGCGATTATGCTACAACTGCGCGAGCGAGCGAACCGCACTGCGAAACAAAGCGTGTCTGTTGCTAACTACCGGAACGGGGAAGGGGGAGGAGACTGCCTGGTATGTGACCCCGGATCTGAGATACGAATGCGAGAGGGAGCTGGAGAAATTCACAGCGCAAATATACTGTTAACAATATACTACTGCAAATGGGATGGAGAACGTAAAATATCTTCGAGTGGGTGCTTTTATTTCATGCGCGAACGGTGTTTTTTCCCCCCACTATTTTTGTCATGGTATTCCCGTTTCCCCTGTATGTTTTGTGGAGGCGTTAGTATTTATCTATTCCTATGAGAAGAGGAATACTTGCCCTCCGGCTCAGAAGCGCTGGAGAGGCAAGAAACCGCTATTAAGGGGGACCGTAGTAAATAGGACCAAATATTGTTAGTAAAAATAGATAAATACATAGTTTTTAGTGTGGACCGTAGGTCCTATCTACTATGGCCGCCCGTGATAACATGAACCCAACACGTTTGAGCGATCAAGAGTAACCAGAGTCAACCTGTACAGTAGTCGGTCGGGCTTGCCCCATGCTGCCTAATCTAATGCTGAGCCACGTTTACCGTTCACTGGTGTGATTCGTTTATCGCTTACTGGTGTGAGTTTTTCCCTTCCTTTTGCGGCTAGTATAGGGCGTGACCACCGGCATTAACACCCTTGAAACTGCACCCACGTTTAAGATACCAAATTACTTGAACTCAGAGTAGCATTTTATTTTGCACTGGTAAAAAATGCTGGGATCCTTCGCTAGGTGCCAGTCGACCAGCAAGGGAGAAAAAAAAAAAACAGGAGGAGGAGGCGGAGGAGTTGAAGAAAAGAAAGTGCACGTTTGGTGTCAGCTTTCTTTTGAGCTTCGCGCCAGCCTTAAACGCATACCAGTACTATGTACCAGGTTTATTTTCTTCAACGAGTATGTTTCATATGTCGACCTCGCTGGTTGATAGCCGTTGTACGAGGTAACCCATCACCGTCTAAAGCTTGTCGGCGCTTACAGCCTACGATAGATCCAGCAGTGAATAAAGAGATGTCAGGACGCGCGCTACGATAGACGTAGGCAGAGGTATACTTTTTTTTGGCTGAAACGTTTCTGAATGACTGTCAGTATGCTCCTTACCCCAAAATCGAGAGTCGCAATTCAGTTCTTGTCTTGCTATGGTTTTCCTTGTATAGTTAGGCCATGGGATTTTTCATCGGGTATATACCTGGTAGCACTTTTGTTCTCCAAGATCAGTTTTCGGGTGAGAGGTATAGAGCTCCTCCAGTGACCACCCTTATAAGGCAAAAATGGTGCACCTCTACCGTAGCATGTGTATGCAGTAGTAGGCCGAAAAGGCTCGAAATATTCGTGCTGTATATATACACTAGGGGTATAGTCGCACCTAAAATTCTGAGGCCCCGCTCTGTTTCTCACCCAACAAAAAAATTAAAAGTTTGAGCAAAATTGTATGCTAAGGCCGTTTGTTATGCGGGACTTTTGTTTTTAGGTTGCAAACTGGGTTTTTCATGCTTCTTTCGAATTAGTTTTTTACCCAAAAAGCGAAAAAATCGGGCCGGTTCTTCTCGGAATGAGTCATATACCACTCTCGGAGAGGTACCCGGATCAGTTTGCCGCCTCTCGAGGGTTGCAGTCGTAACACTTTCGGCCCAGCTCGTGTTTGAATTATTCTTGCCAGAAAATAAAAAATAGGCAAGCTGGATGATGAGTGATACCTCCTATCCGTCGCGCGTTTTTCGACAGAGAACGAACACAGGGTCTTAGTCTCCCATCACAAACAAAAGGTGGACACACACGATTGGTTGCACTCAAGCTTAACCCGGTCGCCCCGGTGGTCTAGCGGGTAACCACGAAGAATGCTAAGGTTCAAGTCAGGGGTTCGAGCCTCCGTATGGAGATTGTTATATTCTCAAATGATACCAATTGTCAAGAGCTCCAATTGTAGCGTGGGTAGGCACAATTCGACGAGAGTCGACGAGGGGAGAAAGTATTGAAATCTCCTCGCGATAAAAATGCAAGGCACGTACCGTAGTGCGGAGGGAGGAGGAGAGCCTACTCACGTAGTGACCCCGGATCTGAGTTACGGCTAAGAGAAAGAAGTAAAAGAAGGGCGAAGACAAATAGATGGGATGAAAAAAAAAAAACTTCGCGCTGGGAATATGTTTCCACTCTATGATTATGCTGCTATATTATATGCCCGATTCCTACTATCGTGGCCATCGCACGGGACAGAAGGCGGAGGTGATTACAAGAGACTCCCGACTGACACTTGAAAAAAAAACTGCCCAATCAACGCGCCAGACCCAAACACGAACAAAAACAATTTAGTAAGTAAGGGGTAGATAAAAGCTCAAGCCACCCGGAAGTTCAGTAGGTACAGAAGGGAGTATTAATAGCAGACTTTGTGCAGAGGAGGGCTCTTTTTTGTTTCCGTGTTATTTTTTTGGGGGGGTGTTTAAGAGTGATCAACGTTGAAGCTCATGCTACAGCAGTACACATTGATTGTCGGATGGCAAGGATACTGATAATGAACGTCGGTTAGAAGTCGGTAAATACATTCGTAAGGGGGACTGCACTGTTGGTATAACATTGTCAAGTATCCGGGTATATTTAGATGGAATGCTTTCCAAAAGCGCTGCACATTTTCAGATGGCAAATGGAATAACAACAATAATATAAATAGCGACAATCAGTAAGACACAGACAAAACTCAAGCCGGAAGTATGCACAGAAGGGAGAAGGGAGAAGATTTCGTACAGAGAGCTCTTTTTTGTTTCTGTAGTTTTTTCTTTCGGAGCGCTTATGAGTGACCAGCGTTGAGAGTCATGCTACCTACACATTGTCGAATGGCAAGGATCAAAACAATATATTTAGTAAGACAACCACGGATGAAAGAGGATTGTGTCCGGTGTGCTGTTTTGTCGGCTGTCAGTTCCCATTACGTGCCTCCGACACTGGACACGGGCGAGTGTTCGTGATATATTGGACTGAAATATAGCACGTACCAGGCAAGATACCACGCACCCTGGCTGTGGGAGAAATATCCGGACTCGTCCTAATTGCAAGACGGCCCGGCAAAATATTTCCTACAGGTCGTTAATGGCCTGATTGATCAAGTCTGACCTTTCAGCCGCCCGTTCGTTTTTGAGGGAAAACACCTCCAAAACACGTGGCGGATCCGGGCAACCCCCCCTGCCGATCTCAAGCCCGCCAAAGGGTTAGGGTTAGGGTTAGGTCTGGGGTCGGGCTAGCCTGGGCCGACGTGCAAAATTGAAAAAAATTACCACCAACGACGTGCAGGAAATATTTCGCCGCGCCGTCCTGTGCATTTAGGGCGAACCTAATATCCGAGCCGGTTTACTTCGAAACAAGGGGGGTGGACAATTCGACGCGAGCCGACGAGGGAAGAAAGGGCTGCAGTCTTCTCGCGATAACAAATGTAAGGCACGAACCGTAGTGGGGAGGGAGGAGAAGAGCCTACTTAGCCCTTTTAGAACTGCAGTCCCGTTATGGGGACAAACCACTCCAATTCTAAGTAATGTGTCCCCAAAACGGGACTGCAGTTCTAAAAGGGTTAGTGACCCCGGATCCTTACGACGGAAGAGGGAGAGAGAAAAAAGGGCGAATATAATAAATGGGATGAAACAAATATACATAAAAAAGAAGGGGGGCGCACACAACGAAAGAAAATGGTGGCGTTGCTCGTGGTTTGTTTGCATTCTCTCCGTTGTCGAGAAAATCTGCTTTGAAATTCGTCTGGGTGGGCTTGGGGGTAATACTCATGTATTTGTTGCTTCCCTTATGTAGTCCTTTGACCATTGACCACGCGTATGTATCCCTTTCGAGACGGAGCGGGGGGGGGGGGGTAATTATCTTTCTGCTGCTGTACGTCAGCAGCAGTATTAATGTATCGGCGAGAGTTTTGATTCGAGAAATAAAGAAAACAAAATAAAAAAGTATACCAGGTATATCATACTGGTATTATACGATCCGCGTATATTGTTAATATTGATATTAATAGTATGATGTACCACTTTGTCCCGAATAGAATGAGCGTTTTTACGCAAAATAAGTATGATACAAATATACAAAACATCCTTATATTTCGGGACAAAGTGGTAATCATACCATACTATTAATATCATACTATTAAAATCAATATTAATATTAATAGACGACGTGCACCAGTGTACATACATACTGGTGTATGGTATAAAAAAACAGCCAGTACTTGTGCCACAGGTAGGTATGATACGTCGTGTATACAACTTGGTAAAAGTACGTATTATAAGTACGTATTATTACGTACGTATCGTAGGACAAAGATACTCGTACACAGGAGCAATATATACCTGGTACCATGTACCTATGATATATACCAGG
This sequence comes from Saccharina japonica, assembly GCA_008828725.1. Classification (NCBI taxonomy): domain Eukaryota; class Phaeophyceae; order Laminariales; family Laminariaceae; genus Saccharina; species Saccharina japonica. The sequence goes on from MEHQ01001602.1 coordinate 54,708, forward strand.
TACAAACTACTTGCAAATGACCCCCCCCGTAAAAACGTAGGGGGGAATTACTGCTCTACGTATATACAACAGCAGTATATAGATACTGCTCCATACATACCGCAATGTATTGAGTTTTAATAGTTACACTACGATAGCTTGTGAAGTGCGGGATTGGAAGTACCTTACACACCAACGTCCCTTTCAGAGTTGGTACTGGTCCCATAGAGTCTATACAGCAGGCAGATGCCCCTTTTAAGGGACCTTCCTTATCAATTGTGCGTTCGGTATTGGAGGTCCCTTATATATCAACGTCCCTTAACAGAGTTAGTACCGGCTCTTCACAGTCATTACTGCTGGGCGAAAATGTTGGGCAGAAATTTGAGGTCCCTTATATTTTAATTTTTTAAATATACCGTTTTTCCTTATCGGGGGGTCCCTTAAAAAGGGAGTACCTACGATTGTGTAATGGGCAAGAACAGTGCGCAAAAACCTGAAGCCCCTTCTAGTATACCGTACCGGTTTCTCTCTCACGGGGCTGCCTATACTTTTCGGGGCTTAAAAGAGGTAAATACTGTCGAAAATAAATGACGAGTGCATGCATGACGAGTGAATACAACATTGAGCATTGACACCACGGAGCACCGGGTTACTTACTGCTGGGTGGGGTGGAAAATGCGTCCGAACTCGACGTGCATGGAGATGTACGACACGGGCGCAGTAGTATAGGTACTCTACTTGCTGCAAGTAGCTCTTCTCCCGTTAATACGTATAGACGGGCGCTACGAGGCTACATTTTTTGTCGTTTTTGTACAGTAATAAGTACCTGGTAGGTGGTATATGCCATGACCAAGTCCCAATATAAGGGTCAGTCAATACTCGTAGTAGTGGTGTACGGGTAGCTCTTTATCTCCGTTCGACAATGCCGGTACTGCAGTTCTAGTAGTAAAGTATTCCATGTATAACAACACATACATGTGTGTAGCTGTTTTTCACTGCCTGTTACCACACTCTACGTCCTGCTGTAGACTACTGCTACTACTATATTACTACACTCTACGTACTTGCTGTAGAATATACTACTACTATTACTACTACTACCACTACTACTACTACTACTACTACTACTACTACTGTACTACTACTACTACTACTACTACTACTACTACTACTACTAATGATGCTGTACGTACAAATACGGTATTATAATGAACCGTAGACAAGCAGGAGAGCTTTGCTACGATACAATACAATGTATCAGGTACAAACTGGCACATCCATTACTACTATTAATACATGTATGGTGCTGACTGTAATCTAAAACACCTTCGTACTACAGTACGTACTCGTACCTGGTATAGGATAAGAGTGCGTGCCTGTATTTCTATTTATTTTTCCCGACCATACATATCTCACCTTTTCGTGGCGACCCTGCTTGAGGGCTTCGTGTGCGTCATCAGCCATGCGGCGTCCCACGCGCTGGGCCACCTCTCCCTACGAGTATTTCAGTAGTATGCAGGGTACAAGTAGTATTAATAGTAATAACAGGAGACAAGAGAGAGAGGGATAGGTTACGTACGTAGTGTGGGATAGTTTGAAAGCAATATTTGTCGGAGGCAAGGAAAACCGGTAAGAAGGACCATAATCGTACGAGTATCATACCGGTGTGTTCATTCGGGGCCAAAATTCGATGCGAGTCGACAAGGGAAGAAAGTGCTGATGATGTACCCTTCTCGCGGTAAAAAAAAAGGCACCCACCGTAATCAGGAGGGGGGGAGAAAATTCTTCTTTGTATGACCCCGGATTTGAGTCACAACTACTGGAGGGAGAGATAGAATAACAGCGGAGGTAAGATACCAGGTACCAGGTAGTAAATGGGAAGGATAATATGACATCAGATTCATTCAGAGCCCAAGAGCACAAAAAACTAAACTAAAGCTCTACCACCCGGCACTCCAGCCGCCAACAAGACACCGCCCTCCCTTTTCAAGCCAAGCATCACCACCTACAGCTGCATACAGCTACGAGTGCAGCCTCTGACCTTATGCGCCAGGTCCGCAAGGATCCTCTCTTGGGTCTCTTGGCCCTGTTCAAGAAGAGCGACGACCATGTTCATCGCTGATTCCACCCCTCTTTCGTCCTCCTCCTCCTCCTCCTCCCCTCCCTGGTTTTGGTCTCCATCGGAGCTGAGTTCATCGACTTCCACTGGAAAGCCGCACGGCGACGGTGGTGGTGGTGATGATGAGCGCCTGCCGTGATTAGTACGGTGTGCGGCGGGCTTATCGGTGCAGCCACCACTTGCTTTGTTGTATTTTTTGCTGCTGGTGCTGCTGGTGCTGCTGCTGCTGCGGAAGCTGCTGTCGCTGCAAACACTACTAGCTTCTTGGTGTAGTACGCTGGAGATGAAGCTGGCGCTGCTGATGATGCTGAGAGAATCATCCTCGTCCTCATCACCTGCTTCGCTGGTGTTGCTCATCGTGACGCTGTTCGTGGCGCTGCTGATGATTTTGCTGCTGCTGTCTCTCGGAGGGGACTGCGTTCCAGCAAGCGACGGATCCTGGCCATGGGTCGTAGCGCAGTCGCAAGGCGGGGGGGGAGGGAGCGGGACGGTGGAAGCACATGAGGTTGAGTGCGCCTAACGCAGAGAGAGGTCCACAAAGCACACCGCCTTCTGCAGTGTGGTACTACGAATCAATACGAACTCATACGGAGTGTACCTGATACAGTACAAGTATGATACTGCTGTATGAAATCGCATACGACCACGAACAAATTGAAAGAGTAACAGGCCCGAATTTGAATCGGAGTATTTTCGCGAAGAAGGCTGGTAGGCCGGTAGGCCTGTGGGTCGACAATGCCACACCGCAAAGTCACACCTCGGGGAGTCGGAGTACGGGAGGGAGGTGAGGTGTACAGGCGGACGCTATACCCTTACATACTACGTCTAGCCTTTCGTTAAGCAAGCACGCACAGGTCTCGGAGCGAAATGAAGCCCGTGAGTCGCTCTCCGCTTGCATCAGCACCACAGAAAAACAACAACATCGCGACTCGTGGAGATTTGAAAAAAGGCAAGAGACGAGGCAGGCGACCACCACCACAGCAGGAAGAACAAGAAGACTATACCCTACGAGTATCTAACAGAGGCGGCAAAGCCGAGCCAAGCCGGATATAGAGCCGAACAAGCGGATGGACGGCGAGAAACGAGTCCTATCCTTCGGTGCAGGAAGCATCATGTCGCTCTCATGCTGCGGACAGCAGATGGCTTCGACGAGGAGAGGGGTGGGCCGATACAATAATAATAGCATGTAACACTAGGGATCTCGGCGCTCGGCACACGGCGCATGCACAACAAACATGAAAAACAGTATCAACCGCATGAACGACATGCCAAGACCGCCCACGCCCTAGATCACGTCTGTCTATCGACGGCGCCATTGCGCGGCGACCTTGGCCACGGCAGAGTTCAACAGCAGTTAGTTAGTTGCTCAATCTTCGAAGCACGTTTGTGTTTCCGAAGCTCTCCCAACCTTTGCTTTTTTTGGCGCGCAAAGTGGTGGATGATGATTTAGAAGAGACCCTACCAAGAGGGCCAGGCAGTAGACAACAACAGCAAGGTTTTTGCTCCCTCGTTCATATCGAGACCCTACACAGCAGCAGTAGGCACTCACCACCCGGCGAACAAAGTCTGGGTAGTACTCGGCCATGGTCCGGGCGTCGCTGCTGCTGCTGGTGCCGCAATCTGATTATGCGAGACTCGAGGGCTGAATGGGAGCGGGGGGGGTTGTGCTTCTGGCGACTTTTTGAATGTTGACCCACAACGGCATTTGATTGGATGATGGATGTTGAACCCGAACCCGCACCTTTTTTACGTGCTTGATGGTGCAAGATGCAGAGTACCCTATTCATTTTGTACCTTGTCGCAGTATATTATGAATAGTCGTACCTTTTTGTGTACTCGTACATACATACGTATTTATATTTCGAAGTATAGATGGAATTATCTGGGATCTGGGGACTTCTGGCCGATCTATCAGCAAGCTTCCTTCTTAGTATTACTACAAGTACGGCAAACACCGTACAGTACGTTTAGTAGCAACTCGGTTACAATGTTACAATACAGCAGTAGTGAGCACGACCATCATCAATCAATCAGTGTAACATACAGTGAGAAGCAGTAGTTTGGAGATGACATGAAACGAAAATATATGAAATAAAAAAAAATATCTGTCGTGGTTGGTATTAATAGTGTGTATGGTTACTGTATATGGTTTTGGTTACACATGTAGTACCTGGTACTGGCTTATTGTCTGGCATTTTGTATGGTATTTTGTATTTTGTACTGCCTGTCTGCCTGTATAGATGTTGTATTTGTGCAGTAGTATGTGTGTGGCGAACGCAAAAGGAAGCACAGCATGCCATATCCACGGGCAGGTCTACTACTGTATAATACTACGACGGAGGACCATAGCAAATAGAACCAAATATTGCAAAGGTATGTTCGGTAGGGTACGTACCGAACTGTACCGGGGGAATTTTCTCGATAAATACCGGTACCCGACACTTCGGTAAGTTCGATATGGCCTCGATACCGGTACCCGACACTTCGGTAAGTTCGGTACTTTTTCAATACCGGTACCCGACACTTCGGTCAGTTCGGTATGTTTTCAACACCGGTACCCGACACTTCGGTCAGTTCGGTATGTTTTCAATACCGGTACCCGACACTTCGGTCAGTTCGGTATTATTTCAATACCGGTACCCGACACTTCGGTAAGTTCGGTATTATTTCAATACCGGTACCCGACACTTCGGTAAGTTCGGTATTTTTCCAATACCGGTACCTGACACTTCGGTAAGTTCGGTACGCTCACCTAAATGTACCCCGGGTACCGGTATACCCTCGTCCACAATACCGGGGGTACCGGTATTTTCTCGGTAGTGTGCTTAATACCCTACCGAACACTTCGGTAAGTTCGGTATTTTTTCAATACCGGTACCGGACACTTCGGTAAGTTCGGTACTTGTTCAATACCGGTACCCGACAYTCGTTCGATACGGTAGCCCTTCGGTAAGTTCGGTACGCGCAACAAATATACCCCCAGTACCGGTATACCCTACCGAACTTGCCTTTGAAGATTATAATTTGGTAAAAATAGGTGAAATATGTAGGTTTTTTTGTGTGTACCGTGGGTACCTACTTTACTACCATTAGCCCACTCCGTAAAATACTGATGTAAGTGATAGCTAGGTATAGAAGGACAGGGTATCCCTAGCCAGGTCAGCCTATGGAACGGGTACTCGTTGGTACTCACGTGTGTTGTTTGCGTAGAGATAGAAGAAGAGCAGGTTTATTCCGTTTTCGCGTGATGAACGACTGAGAAGACAAGATGGCACAAAGCCATCGGGAACCATCCCTGGTTCCCACCTAAGATACCGCCTTCCAAGTACTACCAATACGATTCTTATACCTGATACCAGGTATTTACCAAACGTTTCCACATCATGTCAGCAGTACCATAACACTGATGTCCTAAGCTGTGTGCTTTCTCTGCACACGAATAAGCCTACGAGTAGGTGTCATCGTCTGTACATATAATATATCTCTGAGGCATGCTATCTTTGGTGAATATGCCAAACTGGGGCCAGGCGTCGCAGCATAAAAGTATCATTTGTTTGAGCAAGGAGTTTTTTTAAGATTATTAAAAAAGGGTTGCAAATTAGCTGTTCGCCTATTAATACTGCTTTTACTTGTGTCTTGAGCCTGCAAAATCAGTCAATTCCACTGCCAATAGACCCCTCTCGAAAATTGACCAATACTAGCTCGCTGAGAGAGGGGACAATATTTTGCTTCCCCGGGAAAAACATCCTGCCACGGTGTTGAAAATTGCTGTTTTGGTTTCGTCTCCCATAACAACAGTCGGCCTGATTGGCTGGGATCCATAGAGCCAGCGCCACTCGGGAAGGATAGGGTAACATCCCCGCATCATACATCCTTCCATGCATCTACAACTCCGACAACCCGGGGACGAAAACAGTGATCCTCGGGGTCGGTACCGCCTCTCACGGCGTGGAACCACAACCCCACTGGCTGATTACAAATTGGCTGGGGTTCATAGAACCAGCGCCAACCGGAAAAGGTAGGGGTCCATCCCCGCATCATCATTTTTTTCATGCATATATAACCCCAACAAATCGGGGACGGATACGGTGATACCGAGTCGATACCACCCCGCACGGTGTGAAAACCCCAACACCACTGGCTGATCACTGATTGGCTGGGATTCGGGGAGCCAGCGCCCCCCCGGGAGGGTAGGATGTCATCCTCAGAGTGTGAATCCTTCCATACATCTGAAGCTCCAACAAACCGGGGACGAAAACGGTGATCTCCGGAGTAGATACCGCCCAGAATGGTGTGGAAACCCCAACCCCACTGACTGGTTGCTGATTGGCTGGGGTTTATAAAGACAGCAACCACGCCCAAGAGCTTCAGCAAGCTCAGTGAGCATCATCTTATACTAAACTATTAGTAGAGTAGTTGCGGACTCAACATGGATTATTTGGCGAATTCAGTACACATCGAGCACCCGGGGAAGATAGAGTCACACCCCCGGATCAAAAAGGCTTCCATATATCTACGACGCCATCGAATCAGGAACGAAATCGTCTATCTCCCGGAACGATAATGCCCCGCACGGTATGGAAACCTCAACTCTGGGTACACCATTCTTGGCCAGGTTTCGCGAAGCCGGCGGTCCCCACCCAATGGGGGTACGTAGAGAGAGTCAGGAAATTCACTTACCAGGATATACTAGACCTAGTATTAATTTGGATTCAATTGCACATTCAGTATGGATCGCCATCTATGACCTTCGGTCGGCGAAGCTCAACAAAAAAAAGGCGCGCGAAGCCAGCCGATTTTTGCGCTTGTAAGTATTATATATAGGTTCTGGGTTGGCGTCATTAGGCGACTACGCTGTAAATACGCCTCTTTCACTGTGTGAGCTAGGCAACCCGTGTACCGTTTCGTTTTTTGCGGCCACCACGACTCGCTGTCGAGTTAGATATTCTGTACGTGGTGCAGAACTTTAACTTCATACAAAGGGAATCGTCGTATCCCTTACTGCAGTGTGTACCAGGTGTATATGGTAAGGCGCCCGCGACGCAGCTACATAGCATACGAGATACCCATTTGCTGTATCTGGAAGTGGCTACACTGGAAAACATATCAGTTAATTCGATGCTGCTATCCGTATGCAAGTCCGCCTTAAACGTAGCTCTTGGCAGGAAGCAGCTCACCCTTCATGCGACTCGCTCAACACCTCACGGCGCTTCGCGCTTGATGCAAGCAATGCCCGCCTGGTCGGTGAAAACCCCATGTGCTCCGTCCCAACATTGTAGGGATGCGAGGGCCCAAGGTCATGCGATTACGGCCATGCATGGCATGAGTACACCCCCCCCCC
>MEHQ01001602.1:64410-113636 GCA_008828725.1 Saccharina japonica
ACACCCACGGTGGTGGTACACTGTGCTGTCGGCATCCTCAACAAGGCTGACGTAGTGAGGGTACTTAAATCCGGAGCAGACGTCCTCCGGGTTTCAATTCAGATAACAATCGGCACCGACGGGGACCTCCAGTTAGAGTCAGTGCCCATTAGGTATGTGTATAGTAGCATGACAACGGTGCAAGAGACAATGATAGTGCTGGGTGCTATCTCTGTTACAGGCCGTCCACAGATACATCTTGGCGGGGTTCGAGAAAACCTATACGTCTGGTGTTCAACATAAAAGATAAAAAGGCCGAAATACAGTGCCATTTATCCATACAAGATACACCAGGTATGTCTCACCCGGCTTCTGGCAGCACTGGCGGTTTTTGCACTCGCCGCCGTCGCACACTGTGTTTTCAGCGTCATCAACGTGGATGTGGCTGGGAGGACAGTCGAATCCCGAGCAGACCTTGTCGCAACACTGGCTCTCTGAGCACACGTTGTCATCGCACTCCTCCTCGGAAGCGTCTTCGATTGACGTGAACCCGTGCCCGCATTCGAAGGAGCTGCAGTCGTTCGCTGCTTTTTTCTTGTCTTTACTCTGGGCGTCTTAGTGGTCAATCGCAGCATGGCGCAGCACATCAAGAGGAGGATGTGGAATTACTTCAGTAAATACGGTTACTGCGGCGGGGATGTAACATGTCGTTTTCGAGTCAAATTACTTCGAGGATCTCTGTTAAGCCCTATAAACATAAATATATTTTGAACAGCAGGGAAACGTTGGACCAGATGAACAAACTATAGTTTTGATATACAAAGAAGGGACGCATCATGCAATGCTACAATGTACTACGAAAAAACACCCATTTGCACATGCCGACATATGTGGAGTAGCTCCGCCGACAGCCTATTCGACAGTTCTCAGGGTGGTACATATAACGACATATATCACTACAAATGCGAAAACAAACTACCGACACGGCTCTAATCGGCTGGAAAACCAAGGCCAAAAAAACGTTGGAGAAGAAAAACAACGTCGACGTGGTACGTTTTGGATATAATACCAACTTACACGCATCGTATCGGAGTTTACGAAAGCGACAGACCACAAGGGGCGCTCTCGACCATGGTTCATAGTTGGGCTTTACCTTGCGTGCAGCAGAGGTCATCCGTACACCCGGACTCTGCGCACACGGTGGCAGAGTCAACCACGTCGCTGAAGCCAAGAGGGCACGTGTGGCCGAAGCACAATCCATCACAGCACTGCTGCGGCGTGCAGATATCGTTGTCACATTGTATCCCGGACGCGGGTTCAAACGGAACAGAAGGTGGCGTGCACGCCTGGGTGTTGCAGTAGACCTGTCATGTGGGCGCACGCGGGGGGGGGGGGGGGGGGGGGGGGGGGGTGTACTCGATAGGGGGGACACCAAACTCTCAGACGCGCTGGGTATACCTACGCCTCGTTCAATGCACATTTCGTCTCGCCGTCGTCGGTGTGGGACATAAAAACCTATACCTGAAGCCAAGTCTCAAACACACAAACGCGAAAAAACGAAAACAAAAAAATGCCTCATCAGCCAACAACAAGGCAGAGGAGGCAGAACTGAGCGCGTGGGCTTTCCACCCCTGTCTTCTACTGCTCAGAGCAACGACGTTGTCTATGCGGCCTGCAGCCGCCGCGCGGTTCACGACCCTATGTGATGTGATCGCGCGTCGTGGACGATGTTTCAGAACATAAAATTAGTCTTAGCCCTTTTACTTAGTGCACTCTAAGTACGTAATTCCAAGATAAACCTAAGCCAAACTCTAATTCCAAGATAAACCTAAGTCTTACTCTAATTCCAAGTAAAATGTCCCCACAACGGAGCTGCAGTCCTTAAGGCTCAAGGGAGTCAAAAGACCGGAGGGACGGGGCCAAAAGAAGGTTTCCGGTATATACGTAGGCTTTCTCGTTCGTGATCACCCGCAACAGCTGCTGGTATCCTCGCCGGGAGGCTTGGCCACCCATCGGACTCCGCCGGACCCCAACTGGACGCCCTGAGGCGCATCATGCCCTTCCATCCTCTTCGAGAATGCTTCAGCGCTGCGCCTAAACAGGCCATCCGTCCGTGGGGCAAGCGGCAGGCGAGGAACAAAGACGCCGGGGTCGTTATTGTTGTTGTTCTTGTTGTTGTTAGATGTTTGTTGAGCGGGGCGCGTTTGGGGCACGTGGTGTTTTATTTAAGCCAGTGGCATCCAACCTGCGTTTGGGGCACAGGTCGCAGCTGGAAAAACACACACACACACACACACACACACACACCTGTGGATGCTGGATTTGGCTTGAGGCATGAGAAAATCCAGTCGGAATAATCTGCTGAATATAAATAACATATTTCGTCGGGCGCAACCAACCAGGTTTGCTCGCTCGCATCGAAAACTGTCCGAATTTGCTCGCTCGCATCGAAAACTGTCCGAGATAAGACCACGCTAAGCTAGGAAAAAAAGTCACAATCGTCACTGACGCGGGGGGAAGGGAAGGGGGGGGGGGGGGTGGCTCCTCAACCATCGCATCAACCATTGTCAAATGAGGAAGGACCTACCCAACCATTGTACCTTTGAACCAGATGTGTATGTGTTTTTACTCTGTATGATTTGTATGATTCGTTTGGTACCTACAGTACGTAGCTAGAGGTGCACGCCAAAAAAGAAAGGATTTGTATGATTCGTTTGTTACTTACATAGCCAGGGGCGCACGCACGCACGACAAGACAAAAAAAAGGGGGAAAAAAACGACATCGAACCCCCGCTAAAGGTCAAAATGAAAAAATGAAAAAACAAACTACAAAAAAAGTCAGAATGAAACAAACACAAACCAGTGGGGTGGAGGGAGGATTTCCTGGACGACCATACCTACGAAAAACGTTTTTCTTGTTTTTTTTTTCTTTTGTTTTTCATACTTCCAGGGGAAGGCACTACTAACTGTCATGGTATTCATGGTATCCCCGTTTCCTCTTTATTGTTGAGGTGGCGTGTTTCTGATTGAAACCCCAGGATTACCTTAACACCTTGAGAACCCGTCCCACGTTTCGGGGACAAAATACTTGGAATTAGTGTGAGATAACTAGTTTCAGTTATGAATGGGTTAAGACTACTACTGCTACTACTGGTGTGAATGGCAAAAACAAATCACCTCATGCCCGCCCCGAAAAGTTCCTCGTCGGCCAGGATTCTGCTTATCAGGTAGTCCACCGACAGCTTAAAGTCCACGTTGTCCGCATCCTTAGCCGAGACGTCGCTCCTGCGGAAAGAGGAACGCATTGTATCGACCGATGGTCGTTGACACATATGCGTAGAGAGACGATCGTTGTCAGCGAAACGCCCAAGAGGTGTACGAGAGCATACGTGGTGTAATGAGCTCTCGCACTCCCCTTGTGCTTCTCCCCCGAGGGGAAAAGTAAGCCGGCCGTTGTCAAGAAAACGCCGGGGGGGTATGCATACATGTGGTATAACAAGCTCTAGCGCCGCCCCTTGCTTTCCTCCTCCTCCTCCTCCTCCTCCTCCGACAGAGATAATCAAGTCGACACCACCCATAAATAGTGTTTGTTTTGAGAAGCGAATAAAACCCTGCATGGATCGGATTGGACGAAAACACACACGAAAACAAACAAATAACCTGCCAAAGAAAATTGGGCGGTGCGGACAGCAGCAGTCGACTGATAACTTAAAACACTTCAAGTTGGCAGTTGTCTGCGTCCTTAGCCGAGATATCGCTCCTGCGGAAGAGCCACCAACTTTTGTTGATCGTTGGTATGGAAGCGCTGCCGGCCGGGGGGCGTAGTATGAGTTCTTGCTAAATGATCACCGGCGCTGTACGAACACCGGGGTACGTGGTAGTAGCTCTTCCGTAGCGAGGACGTATCACAGCGGCACTGGCTGTACGTACCTCTCGCTATTTTTGGGAATAAATCGACACCTACGTATTTACGTACGAGCACTTATTGTTTACGAATACGTGTCGTCCTGGAATGATGAGTCGAGGTGTCTGGATCGGGACAAAAAAAGACACCACAAGCCGCCGAAGATAAACTTTTGCGGTGCACACGTTGTTCCCCTGCATTGAGTAGTGCTTTGGTCGGCCTCGTTTCTTATGCACGCCATTGGCAAAAATACGAGATGTACGACACCAACGCGCTTCTTGCTTCTACCGAAAGAAGACCATGCTTACGGTGGACGACCCCGTTTCTGCGGTAACCTCGGTTTTCGGCTGTTTCCAGACACCGATTCGGCACCCCTTCTCCTTCTAGGCTACCTTATATACGAACTTGGCGAGATAGCATATATAGCCGTGCGCTTGCAAAAACTATTTGCTGAGGTCGAACTCATTTGTTGTACTAAGCAACACGCTACTACTACTGCTTCACCCCCCACCCCACCCCACACCACCGCGCGTATCTCACCAAGCGACGAAACCGTGCTTCTGGACGAAGCTGTCGATGTAGGACACATCGGCCTTCGCCACCTCGAGATCAACCTGGCCGCAAACCACGGCGTTGGGTCACAGCGCGCGGAGAGCACCGTTTTATGCGTGATCTTTTTGCTTCATATGTATGTTCCTCGAGAGCTGTCGAAGACGTATATATATACATGCGTTAGGGCCCGTTTTAACGAAGAAAAATATAAATAAATTTGGGGAAAAAAAATCAAATCCGCTTTTCATTGGTCAACACGCGCACTAGCACCAAAGATTAGGATCTTGGGGGGTGCTGGTGCGTGTGTTGACCAATGAAAAGCGGATTTGAATTTTATTTTCCCAAATTAAATTTATTTTATACTCGTTAATATGGGCCCTTACGTTTGACGAAACGAAAGAAGCTTTTTCTGCTCTGATGGCTCCGGTACACTTACAGTAACGAAGGGCAGGCTGTTCTCGTCACGAAAGATAGGTGAAAACGTTGGCAAACTATATAAGAATGCTTCGTTTTGCAGAAGGTAACATAGCGTCACTGCCGTAATTGGGAAAGTACAAGGGGCCTCAAAATATGCCATGACTCAGGTGGTAGCTTTCTGTACTACTGTACTAGCGGAACGAAAGTTTCGGGGGGCGCGCTTTAAAAATACGCCGCACCGATGTTCTTGGGGTTCTCGCCCTAACGACCCCTCGTAACAAACGCCTCATTTGCGTACTGTTTTAGAAAAAAAGGGTGCGTCAATATATGAAGAGCAGATGAACAGCATCGTTGATACGTGCACCAGGGTGCCACAGTAAATGTTTTACTCTAAAGAGCTACGTACGTACCTGGTATTCATTTATTGTTTCACAAGTCGGACAGATAGATGATCTACAGATAGATGATCTATATATCATCTGGACCCTAACATACCGATATGATATGTTGGTGCACGGTCTGTACAGTTACAGATCTAACCCAGGAAACATGTCCTACGCAGATCATGCAGACTATATGGCTCCCATCCGGCAACATGAGCTAGATCATACAGATCATACAGATCATACAGATCATCCAGACCATACAGACCATACAGATCATACAGATCATACAGATCATACAGATCATACAGATCATACAGATCATACAGATCATACAGATCATACAGATCAGGACTATAACTGATCTGAAAGACCTAGATCATGCATGAAGTGGGAATCGACTATCTGTCAGTGATCTGTCAGTCCGACGTGTGGATGGTTTAGGAGTCGTCACCTTGTTCCCGAGGAGGACGACGGGTAAGCTCTCGCCATTCGGGAGAGTGAGGCTAGTGTCCAGCTCCTGTTTCCACTGCCAAGACAAAAAAAAAACGACGCGACCCAGAGAGCGAACGAGGCAGATGACAACAACAACAACAACAACAACAACAACAACAACAACAACAACAACAACAACAAAAACAACAGCAGTACTGGCGGTTTCACGGTGGGGTTGTGCGATGTTGATAGCTCATCACGTCACATACATACGTAGCAATCGTCGCCAAATCATATGTAGACTGCGATCTGTGGACGGAAACTGTAAGGAGCATTTTGTCTTCATGCGAATGCCTAAACGTTCCTAATATTTCTGTCCGGGGCGGTCCCTGGTATACATCAGGCGTGTCGGGGGAACAAAAAACAAAAAAAAACTGTAGTAATCATAACCAAATATCGTTTATAAACGTAGGGGGGATATGTGGTTTCTTGGGTCCATTCCATGTGACGTATGCTCTCCCCTGTATGTATGTAGTTTTGACGAAGCAAGTCGAGCAAAAACACAGCAGCACTCATCGCTGTACGTCTATGTCTGTGTCTGGTGTCGGATTTCACTCGGATACCACGCACGGCAGTCCCCGCCTACCCCCTCCTCCCCCGCCGCCGCCACTACCGTACGTGGCAGTTCGGACAGCAGGTGCTTCGCTCCGTACAACGCGATACACAATTATTAACGTAGGCTTGGAAGACCGGTAATTACCTCAATACAGGTAATTGGCACAGGGGATACTCCGTGTCTCACCCAATCTTATAACAGTACGGTAAGTAGGTACAGAACGGATATCATAAATAGACTACCTGGTATTATATACCGTACGTGCGCGTGCATGGGTTTCCTTCTTTTTTTTGGCTTTCCTTGGTTTTCTTTTTCTTTTTTTTTTTGGGAATGTTTATGAGTGGTCAATGTCGAAGGATCATGGTGCACCATGGTAGGATGATACTAAAACACAATAATATTACTATTAATAACAGTTTCTCCACCAGCCTTTTACTGAGGAACCAACACAGCAGTATTAACATATTTTACTGATCGTCACTGCGGAATCGATACCACAGCAGTGTTAACAGCAGTTGCGGAGGAATTAATACAGAATCAACAGCGGTGTCTAGTCTACTGACCTCTCTCTGCGGAATCAATGCGTACCAGGTGTTTACTGACCGTTGCTGCGGAATCAATGCATCAACAGTGTCAACAGCAGTTGCGGGGGATTACATACGGTATCAGCGCTATCCACTGATGACCTCCGGCTGCGGAACCGATACAGCTGTGGAACCAATAAAGTAATAACAGTATCCGGTCACCCCCTTGCAGGGGAATCACCACATTATTAACAACAGTATTTACTGATTGTCACTGCTGGGAAATCAACACAGCATCAAGAGTATACACACATACCTCGTACTGCGGGACCAATACAGTATTAATAATCTCTACTGATCTCTCTCTGCGGAACCAACAGCAGTTTCAACATCAATCTACTGTCGTCTCGCCGAGCACCTAATATAGTATCAATACAACATCAACAGCATACACTTACCCCTTATTGCAGAATCAATACAGTATTAATAGTGTCTACTGACCTCTCTCTGCGGAACCAACAACAGCAGTTTCAACATCAATCTACTGTCGTTTCACCGCACAAGTAACACAATATTTAACAGTACCCACTAACCCATCACTGCTCCAGCATTGAGCAGTGTGTGTTACGGCAATAGTCCGTTGGGTTTCGTACTGGCAAAAGGTTAACCGATTACCTACCCGAACTAAGCCTTATAACACTCTCCCCCTCCCTGGAACGGACCGGATATACGGGATCCGCGTGTGACCAAAGGGTTAACCGATTGCCTACCCAATCTAAGCCTTATAGCATATGTCTACTGACCGTCGCTGTGGAACCCATACACAACCTGGTACAAGCACTATTACGGGAGACCCTATTAGTAGTAATTTGTTTTTATTTTTTTATCCTCCGGCGGATGGGTAAAAATAAAGCTTACGCCCTCCACACTTCCACGTTAAACTTCGTGTCGTGTGTCAATTCACTCCATGCCCCCTCGGAAGTATCAGCCCTTGCTGTCTATTACTCCGGAGACTTGAGCATGTTGACCCGACCTGACCCCCGAGAGGGCCAGGTGCGGTGGGGATAGCCAGTAAATAGGACCAAACATTGTGGTAAAAAAAGGTAAACATATAGGTTTTTAAGTGTACCGTAGGTATTAACTATGGTCCCCCGTAATGTTATCATAGTCTACTTACTGACCTTCACTGCGGAATCGAAGGTTTGCGGACGAGATATGTCATACACCACCAGCGCGCCAAGCGCCCCCTTGAAGTACACCTGATTGCCGAGGAAACAACCCCGAAACCCTTTCGTATCAGCTTGCCAAGTTAGAGACTTCAGACGTCTTGTAGTAACGTTTCAAAGAACGTCGGAATCCCTACGAAATCTCTGCTGTTTTTTTTTTTTTCCGAACAAAACAAGCATTCATTTGTATACTTCGAAGAACATCCTCGCCTTAGTTCGCTACGAGGTACGCATACAATTGCAGCCTCAAATTACCTATATATATAACTCGTACTATATGGCGGGGATGTGTCAGTATAATAGACTATGCGTGGCATGGTAGAAAAACCGCGCACTGTTTTCTAACATGTTCTTTTTTTTTTGTTAATATGGTAAGCTCGCAGCGGCGCTCGAGTCGATCTGCGGTGGGGTCGAGGTTGCTGCCACTCGGTCGCTCCGCGTCGAATTCCTGGCGTTCGCTTCTTTTGATGCGTTATTTTTGTACAAAGTACCGCGCTAAATATATAAGTATAGGGAATGGTGCGGGTACGCTATATATGTACTTCCTACATACGACACTATGGTGCTACTGCTGGTGTGGGCAGAAAGCCGAAAGTTTATCTCCTCCGCCCGCTACCCTCCCATCGCCAGAAAAGCTGAGCAAGGCTGTTGCCGTAACTACTCGTACTGTACGTAAATACATTCCCATGCCCCGTACGAGCACCCGTGCTCACTCTGTTTATTTTTTTCGCCCGGTCCTGCCCTGCAATGTCCCACAGCTGCACGCGGACCGCTTCTGCCTGCGGGGAGAACGGCTCGCCACGGTCGCCCTCCAAGGCTACCTCCTTCAGGAAAAAGTCCACCCCCACGGTCGGCTGCTGTGTTGGCGAAAAAACGTCGTTAACGAACCTGTCGGCAAGGGGTGAAAGGGAGGGGGGGGGGGGGTGCGGAAGTTTTTGGCCTTTTGTTGTAAGGCTTAGTTTGGGTAGGCGATTGGTTAACCTTTTACTACTTAATACTAGCCTAACGGACTTAAGTAAGGCCTCAATAAATGCGTCAAACGATCGACACCCCCACCACCCGTTCCCCGCACGCTACGTACTCGTAGGCGCACTTTAAATTGTACCTGTTAAATAGCACAGCAGTGCGTAGAGCTGAGTACCCGATACTCGTACGAACGAGTATCACTGTGGCAGTACCTAATGTACGGCGCCGTAATATGTTTTCGAGTACGCCATGGACTAGATGCAGTTTTACTCGTATTGTTACTTCGTTCACCGCCCTTTCCAGCGTGTGGGTGTCGCAACAGCCAGAAACATGATGGGAATAACACAAACTCAAGAGCACGACACGCAAAGAAAAAGCGAGAGACAATTTCATTGACAAGTACTCCCAGATACTGTGTACGTGTGAGCCCTACAACATCGCGTGGAGAATAGACTCAACTCACAAGATCAGGTAGAGAGTAGGGTGAGATAAGCAAAGCGTGTCACAATTCCCCATGCCATACGACACCACTCTGTACCTAAATATAAGGATCGTTTTGATTGAATATGAATGCACTAACGATCCTTATATTCATGCACAGCCGGGATATAGACGTACTTGCATCATACGTACGTACGTACTTACGTACTGGTGTGTAGAGGTGCCTGGTAATTGTACTCGTACGAGTATGTGAGAGCCAGCAGACGGTATTGTTTACATGCGTTGTCGGAGAACCACCCGATCGAACCTTATATATGCACTTCGAAGTATACTTTTTATCCATCCCATTTATTATCTTCGCCCTTCTTTTTCTCTCTCCCTCTCTAGGCGTAACTCAGATCCGGAGTCACAAAGTAGGCTCTTCTCCCCCCTCCCCACTAGTACGGCACGTGCCTTGCATTTATATACTATTAATACCAGACTACTGTAGAACCATCCCACTACATGCTGGTCGAAGCACCGACCGGTCTTTCCAAAAAAACTTTCGTCTTCGTACTGCTGTGCTGTATGTACGCGTATAGTCGCTATTTCTTCTCGAGACGTTGGTCACACCTGTGGATAACGCTCGTCTTCCCGACACCAGCATCGCCCACCACAAGAATCTTGATCACTGGCGACGTCTCCGCGGCTGCGGACATTGAGCGTGTGTCCCTTGTTGACGTCGAAAAACGAAAATGCTTCGCCAAAAAGCCTCTCTCACGGTACACTGGTATACGTACGTATGTATGTACCAGAAAAAACGATGTGACCGGAGTCCGGGAAGCCGCGGGCCCGCAAAGATTGATCGTGTGGCGCCTTGACCTGAGTGGTTTAAGCGATGTGAGACAAAAAAAAGTCAGCTCTGCTGTCAATTCAGTGTACACGCATGATGCTCCTGCTCTTTCTCTGCATGGGCTGGTTGTCGCACCAAACAAGCCTGGAGCCTGGACTGCGAGAGCGAACGCACGTACGGAGAAGATATCGCGATCTCGTGGAAAACAAAAAAAAGTGAAACCGATAAACGAAAAGACCATTCAGTTTTAGTACAGAAATTCCGCCGCATTTTTTATTCCGCCGCATTTTTTTGTCGCAGCATTGTCGCATCGTACCGTGTCGCATGTATGTGCTGTGCGGCGCATCGTCACATTCAGAAAAAAGGTTACGTGAGCACGCGCTGTCATGAGCGGTGATCTCCTTCGCCGACGCGCAGTTTGTGGCGAAGTCGACGCGATCAAGGCGCTGCTTGAGGAGGGTGCCAACCCCTGCTCTGTCGACGTGAGTCTATTGGAATTGTTCAGAACAACCAACAAGTATAAGTGCGTATCTGATATCCTACGTATCATGATCACATCTGCTACGTACGGAGCTTGGAGAGTAGCCTGGAAGAGTACCAGGTACCTGGTATACCAGTACTCGTACGTACGACCTTGTTGAGGATATTTCCATAGTCGTAGATGTATGTATCGCTTGGCGTTTTCTTCACTCTCCTCCCCGTTGTTGTCGAGAACGCCAGGTTGGAATTTCGCCCCCGAGGAGGGGGCAATGCGTTTTTTTGCGTGTTATTGTACGGCAGAGAACCAGCGCATGTGAAAGCCAGGTGTAACAGAGGCATCAGCGGGGGGGGAGCTTCGTATGACATATATCCACGTATGCCTATGTACGAGCACAACTCAACTGTGTACCTGGTACTTTAAACAAAGGGTCAATTGGAAGCTGGGATGGGATTTTGGTGACGGGACAGAAAACGTATCATCATGCGCATACACATATCGATATCATGCCAGGTATGCACATACAGCAGATACGCTGGTGTATATGATACGTAGTCGCAGAAAGCGTGAGAGCGTGAGTTTGCCGAAATTCGATGGGCATCGACGAGCGGTTGAAATGCTGAACCTTATGCATGCGCGATACACATGAAGGCAGGGGAGGGAGGAAGGCACCACCCGTGACCGACCACGGCTTGTATATTCAAGAAGACAAAACCTCCCACGAGCTAAACTGGAACGAAACATATATATTTTAGTTTGTTGTTGTAAGTACGCACGAACACGAATGTGGTATACTACGAGTAGCGGAAGTTGTGTACTTAAGACATCAAGCCTCGCGCTCAACGTATCGGGTGCGTGGATATAACACGTGTGATGCTTGTGCTGCACCCACGTATCTTGACAGGAGTTTGGCTTGTCCGCCCTCCACTATGCGGCCTGGAATGGTCACGTTCGATGCGTCGAGGTGCTCTGCATCAACGACATTGGTCGGGACGAGGCCGGACACCAGCGGAGCTGCATCGACCTCCAAAGCTGCAAGGGTTTCACGGCCCTCCATTTGGCTGCCTTGGACGGGATCAACGGTGTGACTTACTTGACTCGCTTCACTTTTGTTATTGTAGCAGCGTTTCTTCGGCAGTAAGTAGTGGACATCGCCTGATCGTAAACATTCCTGGGGTATATTGCTATTTTGCGCACTCTGGTTGGCCAAGAGGTATATTGTAGGCGGCCCAATCAACCTATTATTAGAGTATTTTCAAGCCACAGCATCCCGAGCCGGCCGAATCAATATAGAGTATTTCCAAACACAGCATCCACGCCGACCGAATCAACCTACAGTAGAGTATTACCAAGCACAGCATCCCAGCACTGATCACTGCTATAGGGCTCGGGTTAGGGTTCGAGTTAGGGTTAGGGTTCGGGTCGGGAGGTCGACTCCAGGCGCCGAGCACAAAACCTCCGTAAATATTCACTATCAGCAGGTGTCCACGCCTCTTATTGGATGTGGCCCTGTTGGCTATACAGTAGGTAGTGGACCCTTTTTAAGGTACCCCTCGATAAGGGAAAAACGGTATATATAAGGGACCTCAAATTTCTGCGCACCGTTTTAGACCAAACGTTATCGCACCACTTTGTGGCTCTTTTTTCTTCCCGACTTTTATTTCGGCAAACAAAGATAAAGGCTGTGCAGCAGCAGTGCCTATGGCCAAAGCAACATAATACTCGTATGTATTCAAAATATGGTACGTATCGTTTTCGTATACGTACTCGGTGTACGTCATACGTACATATTATACGTATCGTTCTCGTATATAGTGCAAGGCATGTATTATCGTATATATTTGCGGAACAATAAAAGAGCCAACCAAGATAATGGCGTATTGTGCCTGGCATCATCTCAGGGGTCAGATGATGACGAGACACCCCTTTTTGTTGGATTTTTCAATCTTGGGGAACATAGTGGCCAACTTTATGCTCCATACGAGGGGTGCACCCATTTTCTTTGGCACTATGTTGCTGATAAGATTATGAACGAGCCACAAAGTGGTACCATAACCTTTGGTCTTAGCCCACTATTGTTTATAACCCTTATAGGACTGGAGTCCCGTTTTGGGGACAAATTACTTATATTTAGAGTGGTTTGTCCCCAAAAAGGGACTGCAGCACTAAAAAGGATAAGGAGCCGGTACCAGCTCTGATAAGGGACGTCGGTATGTAAGGGACCTCCAACCCCGAACGAACTGTCTGTTAATAGGGTCCCTTAAAAGGGGCCATATACTTACTGCATAGCACTACTCACTATTACGGGGGCCCATAGTAAATACTAGTAAATAGGAACAAACTTTATGCGTAAAAATTGGTAAATATGTATCACTCTGTACCTAAATATGAGCACCGTTTGTACATTAATATTAAATTAAAACGGTGCTTATATTTCGTTACAGAGTGGTAGGTTTTTGTGTATACCGTAGGTCCTACCTGGTAATTACTATGGTCCCTCATATTACAAGCATATATATACGTAGCCACCAGGCCCCAACCTGCTGATACTCCCAAAAGCGGTACCCAAACGCGCCGATCCCTTGTGTAAACGCATTACAACGACTACCGTACGTATTCGTTCGTACACATGATATGTCGTACTCGCACGACATGTCCAGTAGATGGTATACTGCTGTCTACGTAGCTCCCGTGCCTTCCGCGTGCAAAGAGCGAGTACGACGACAGCGTGCGGAAGCAGCGAGTTGTGCTCATCGATATGCTCGTAGAACTACAGCACAGTACGTAGACTAATATATAGTGTGCCTTTTATGTCAAAATCGATTAATCCACACTATTACGGGAGACCATAGTAAACACTAGTAAATAGGACCAAATATTGTTGGTAAAAATAGGTATCTATATAGGTTTTGTGTGTGCACCGTAGGTTCTATTTACTACATTAGCCCACCCCGTAATAGCCCAAGCCGCTAATTAAACATTTTCATCTACGCCTACCCTTATTAAATATACCTGGTACATTCGCGTACCCGGAGTAAGTATCTCAGTGGTAGCACAACTCGCCGCTGTCGCAGGCGAGCCAATTCCGCTGTACGGTACCAGCATAACTACTGCTGTATCAACAAGTATATGTAATACTGTGGGAAAGTGTAGGGTCAGGGTTAGGGTAGGGGTTAGGTGTACGGTGTGGTGAAGGATTGTCGGCGGTCCGACCATGCATACACGCGAAACCGCACCGCTGCGAACAAGGCTGGCAGCAGTAGCTGTTCGGCTTGTTTAAACAGCACAAAAAGCGGGGGGTCGGCGATACCCAACGGGGATAAACAGTATTATTGCGTACTGAGATTAATATCCTACAGGTAACACTATGCATTTTGCGCGTGGAATACACGGAATACATAGTCTGGCTGGCGGTGTTTTCATTGCGTACGATCGGCCGAAATAACCTCCAGTTACAGTAGTTCACTTTACATCGACGACTGCTGATGTCATGCTCCAATCGCAATAACGCAGGAGCCGAATGTATCGGTGTGCTCTTGAGTGCTGGGGCTGATCGTGACCTTCGGGATGCCGACGGCAAGACTGCCGCACACGCCTCTGCCGAGGCCGGGCGAGACGATTGCGCCCGCGCCCTGGCCGTCGAGATGGGGAGCACGAAGGTAGGATTTTCTCCTCCTCCTTTTTCGGCCGGTTGTTTTTGGTTGGTCTTAACCCTTGCATTTTCGAAGGAAATATTCCACTTTTCATCAGGCCGTGAATATATTTCCCCCCTTTTTTAGTATTTTCATTAGAGTCCATAGAATGTTGATGTTGTACTTATTACAGGCGATAGTGGTTTATTATCCGACTCTGATTCCAAGTATTAATTTGTTCCACGAAAAGTTGGGTGCGGTTGAAAATCAAAACCAAAATTATGGACGTACATACGTATTACATAACCATTTATTATTATTATTTTATTTGTTTCCATCCCATTTATTATCTTCGCCCTTCCTTTCTCTCTCCTTCCTGGTCGTAACTCGGGTCCGGGGTCACAAAGTAGGCTCCTCTCCCTCCTCCCCCACTACGGTTTTTGCCTTGCATTTTTATCGCGAGAAGACTTCAGCTTTTTCTTCCCTCGTCGACTCGCATCGAATTGTGCCTACCTATGTACCGGTATATAATATGCCGCGGGTATTCATAGTTGAAGGCGGCAAGGGCTGGCGGGCTCGACGAGTGTTACGTAGCTTTATCGCACTTCGTGAGTGGGAACAATACAGCACTACCCCATTGGGGTTGTTTCTGGTATCTGGTGGGGCAGTCAATTTTCACGGCGCTGGGCAATCGAGGGGAAGAGCGTGCGCTTGGGCGTTTTTGGCGCTACTTCTCGGTTGTAACGGTTGATTATCGACCCGAGGTATCCAATGCTGTTACCGTGTCGTGACAAAGATATACCCGTTGGGGAGAAGAGCGAAGGCCGTAGAGATATACCGGTTGGGGGGAAGAACGAAGGCCGTTCATCGCCTGACGCATGTTTCGATGGCGCTGCTCACCAAAACGTATGCAGGACCTTGAGGATTACCGCAGCAAGATGGAGGCGAAGTCGAAGGTGCAGCGGGCGCAGTGGAGGCCAAAGGCCCCCGACGGGACGACGCAGAAGGTGAATGGCATGCCAACTGTTGATAGTACTGCGTTCACGGTTTCACGTTTCGTCGTGTGTATACGGCGCCTAGTTGCCGTAGGACACGAGCACCCTGGACACGCAGCTCGAGAAAATAGCATCGCGATGTTCGTGCTGTACCTGGTACACCTGTATCAAAACCCTAACATACCTTCTAAAGTAACTAAAAGGTGAATCATTAGTAGAACGTTGCATTTCTGCTCTAAAATGGCACGCATGTGATTCCTCGTGTATACAACACAATTTATGTCATGTTCTCACTCGCGAAAGGACACCGGCTCCTCCAGAGCAAGCACGGTGCTCGTAGAGCTATCATAAAACCTCGCACCTCTGCCGGAACTACGAGAGTCGTCGAGGGGAGTAATTCTAACGCGTTTTATGAACGGCTACGCTTGAACGAGCGTGTTAATTCCACCTCGACAACAGCTGATCCAAAACAGTCAAAGAGCCGTGTCGGCGTGGCGCACAAAGCAGGAGACATAACCTATACGTGTAGTAGATGTACGCGTCGATGTACGATCATGTTCGAGGCCCCTTTATGGTAACCACGGGACTCCTTTACCTCTGGAATCCGATCATATTATAGCATGTTTGTTTTTTGTTTTAGGTTACGACCGACCGGACGGTTTCCCTTCTGATGCAGGGCGGCTATAATATCGGTCCCAGCCGGGGGTATCGGGCATGTGACCCCTCCTAATGCCTATACTGTAGTCGGTCGGGATGATCCTTGTATCGTAAAGTCACGGCACTCCCCGCTCAAGCTCCTCCATCACTGTAGTAACCCGACATGATCGTGAGGTTTACACCACCCTCACATTTCACAGAACGTACGACGTAGCCATCAAGATATAACGCGCTGCGATACCGATGGTGGTGTCGAAGGAAGTGACGAGCAGCAAGAATGAAAACGTATCGAAGAAAAAAGACGCATTCTGCATATACACGTATACAGCATGGGCCCGCCAATAAGAAAGACCTCATCTGAGCGAGTCTTGAAACTTTGTTGCGGCACCATCCTCACGCACCCTTGAGCATGAAAAGGTTATTCTCCAGCGTTTGGTGTAGCGATCGTCGCTGAGCACGGTTTTGGTACAGCACGATTTTGGTACACCAAAAGTTCCAACAAAGGGAGCCGTAATGTTCTTAGTTTCCTTCCGTATTCGGTCGTTTCTTATTCTTGGGGGCCTATACTACTTGTTGTACGTGACATTGTCGGAGCGTCATACTCCGAACAATTCGCCGGTTCGAGTTTCTATTCGCAGTGAGGAGAGCGCGCTGTGCCTGACGGAACTGTGCTTTTTTTTTTTTTTATTTTTTTATTGTTTTCGCATCGTAAACCTGTTGCTTTTCTTTCGAATCTGCGACGACCGTGGGGGGCTGTTGGTGTCGCCGCGCGGATGTCGCGACGGCGGCAACTATCACCCACCGCAGCGGAGAGTGCCGAAGCCGCATTCGCTGATAATGCAAGAGGACGAGATACTACCTTTCAGCGAGCAGGTGGGCGGGTGGCAAATCTGCGAGATACCTGGTACTACCGGAGCGTTCACCAGTCATTATTTGGCCTTTTTCGGTCGCTACATCTAGGGCCACCCAAAACCCCAATGGGATTGTCGCTACCCTCTTTCGTACCTGGTTTCTGGCATTGCATCATCTGTCTTCTCTGTTTACTGCATTGCAACGTACAGTAGTATCTCTGTGTCGTGGTGTATGTGGCCACATATAACTTGTATCTCTCTTCGCAGGATGAAGGAATCGGCACGGTGGACACTGGGTGTGCTGGATGTCGACGGGTAGAAAGAACGGATTAATACGAAGAACACACACACATACACAATTTTGCGCACTGTTCGCTTTCTTCTTCTCCGTACGTACGGGAAACCCATTCGAGATACGCCTCGAGATGCTGGATAATCTCGGGGTGTTTTATCTCGTACAGAGGGCGCTCGCTTTGTCGGTTTTTGCTACGCAAGATTATCAACAATTTTTGATGGCCATATTTACACGCTTCAATCCTTTGCTTGTGGTCTATCTCGGCTTTTCCTTTCGTCGCCTTTCTCGAAATACCCTTGTATAAACACTTCCACGTGAGTGTTGGGTCGACGTCTCTCCCTTCTTTTTTTTCGTTTTTGTTTTTTCTCACCCGTTTTTTTCTCCAGAACTTTGCAGGCAAGCACGCCCCTGAAACCATCCGGAACCTCATTATCGCGAAGGAGCAGGTGGGATATTGGTTAACCACCTGTAATAGTACAGCGCTCAAAAAGGACCAGGGCCGGGGGCCTCCGCCCCAATGGCGGATATAGCCGTACCGTGAATGACGCGTGCTGTGTTAGAGGTAGCATTTTTGGGCTGAAAATGTTTCGGAATAACTGGATTTCCTTAACCCAAAATCGTCCCAATTTCATTCTTGTGATGCAAACATTTCTTCATGTGTATTAAATAGGCCATTATATTGTTCGTCGGGTATATAGCACTTTTATTTTCCCTCCAAAATCAGTGTTCAGACTACTGCAGGTATAGAGGTCGTCAAGTGAGGAGCCTCAGAAAAAAAAATGGTACACCTCTACCTTGAGGTAGCATACTTACCAAATTTGCCATGAAATTGTCGGCGTCGTTGCTGGACCACACTTGTTGCGCCAATCATACAGACAGGCAGCTGCTCGCTGTGTCTACTGCCGTACGTGTGCGCACGAGCAATCAATGCTGAAGCGTGGAGCATTGAAGTCCAAAAATCACGAACAAAACAAAAGTGCATCCAAAACTTTTACCGCCTCGTGTGTGTACCCACCCAGGCATCCATCAACGAAGCCAGAAGAAAGGTCCTCGCGGAGTCTCAAGACACCACCGCCCGACGAGCCCTGGAGACGAAGTTCATCTAAGCTCCACCGTACATACATTGCCTCTTTATTATTTGAAGGCTTAGGTTGGCTAGCGTATGTACGTAGCAATGGTTGGGATTTTATGCCAGTATCTCTGTAGACGGCGTTCGGGGTGACACCAGGTAGAGATCGCGCTCATGGTAACCTCGTACCGACATTCGAGCCGATCAGTGGCAAGGTCGAAATGCTATTACGACAGTAGGTCGCGCCTATTGAAGCAGCTAGCCGCGCAGTGCTTGCACCAGACACTGGAGGGGCGGAAAAGCGGCGAGGTGGAGGTACCAAACGCGAATCATCAAATTAGATTCCAGGAAATGGAACCCCATACGTATTTCAGAAGAAGTTTGAGCACGATCGATCGTGTCTTATTTGCCTTGGGCGGGTTGCCCATGCAAAAACCATATCGTACGTACAGCAGTTGTACCTATTGGACTGTTGACGGCAAAGTCCTTCATCCTTGAATCGCCGTCAAGCTTCCGTTCCACATGCGGTCTCTCTGTGTCGTCGTTAACAATGTTATTAGCCGAGAACCCTTCATGTCGTTCGTCGCACTTGCTATAATCTAACAAAACAAAAACGATCGTAGTCAAGAAGACCGTACTAATGCTAGTAAACGCCCCCCGGGGCGTTGTGATTTTGCACGCGTAATAAAGCACCCCGGGGCGTTTACTACGTGGCCGGGGCGTTATCTGGAAAACATATCTCGGGCCCTTTTGGTCCCCCGAGATGACGCAAACATAACGGGAAAAAAAACTCACGCCTCGCACACACCCAGCAACAATTTGTGAGGCTGCTACGAGTACCTACTGAGCTAGGGGCAAACGATCGACCGATCACCCATCCCAGGGTAATCCTTATAATATTCTCCCCCCTTCTCAAGCAGCCGTACCACACATACGACCGCCGTACGTTGACCGCCGCTTCGTTTATATACCTTGGGAACAAGGGAGATATGTATGTTTTTCAGGGACGCACACGCGCGCTTTTCTTCTACAAAAAAAAACGTTCGAAGTGAGATTCGAAGCCGCGTCCTCGACGACGTCAAATGTGAGGGTGTTACCTATACTGAGCTACGAATAGGGTTAACATGTAGAACAATTTTACCCGTCCCAGGGTAAAATCCTTGTAACACAGCCCTGCAAAAGCAAAAGAAGTGGTGGTCATGTCGCAACCCAGCAGCACCGAGAGAAGAGGTACCCACGGGACCAATACGTAGAAGCACAGAGGATCAAACTCTTCTTGGGGAAGCTTACGCCGCGTCCAGATCAAGCGGCTCACCACCACCTTGGGAGGGCGCGCCGGCGCCTGGTCCCACGCCTGCGGCCGCGCGCCTGCTGTACAGCAGTTCCTACTGCGCGGACCGCTCCCGTGCCTTTTTATCTTCCGAGCTTTGCGCTGGAGCGTTCGGTGGGGCCGGCGGCCGGCAATCCTACTCGACCTCGACGAAGCTCAGGGTGCTGATCGAGTAGTACGCCCGCTTCCGATACCCCGACGGCCGCGTCGTCGTGGGAAATCGCGGCACGGCGGTCGAGCTGCAACAAGGGATATGTCCGAAGCGGATCAGGGGGAATGGGTTCAAACCGCAACGAAAATATTCGTGAAGATATTATTGGAGGTGGGGGCGGAAAAAGGCAAAGAAATTTCATGCAGGACGCGTGCCCCACGACACAAAAGACGTTCAGGCCGAGCTCGCGGACTGACTGCATCATCAACGACTGTCGCAAGCATCCCATATGCCAACATTTTCCTTCGTATGATATGTGTAAGACACACCCTTTCCTGCTTCGAAAACAGCTCCACATTACCCTTACCCAAACGATTTGCTACAAGTAGCTCCGCCCCGGGGCGTTCACCCCAAAAAAATCGAGAGGAGGGGGGGGGGGGGGGGTTTTTTTTGGGGGGGCCCCCCGCGACAAAAACCCAAAATTATATAAAATTTTTTTAATGGGTGGGGGGGGGCGTTTACTGTGTGGCCCCGGGGGCATTTTTTTCGTTGCTGTTTACCGTGGGGGCGTTTACTCCGGAGTATGCTCGTTTTCGCTGAAAAAAGGGCCCTCCCGGGCGTTTTCTGCTGGGTGGGTGGAATGGTCTCAATAATTTCGTGACCAACTTTAACTCTGCTCACGAGTTCTCGGGAGCGAAGAAGAGGAGTGACCTCTCTGGTATACCAGTTTCAAGACATTCTGATCGAACCCGTGGTTCCATTATTTTGGACCCTCCGATGCAATCGCCATTTTACTACTGTAACATCCCCCGTACGTAGTAGTCGAGGGTCCTCTTTTTCCTATTGTCGTAGTACTTACTACACAGCGCATGGTTGCACGAGGGTCCGGGGTAGAAAAGAACATCGTCGTATGTAGCTCGGGGTACTTTGTCTATAGGAACTAGTGGAGTTGGCGGGCTTTGATAATGTACGCATATATGCGGTGCAACCTGGGCCAATGAGCTTCAACACATACATACATCATGACGTACGTATGAATACAGCGTACTATCGTAGTACTGCTGTATCTGACATATAGCCGTTGCTCGAGAAGGCGCAAACAACAGACAGACAGTAGTCCAACTCACAATCATCGCCGCGTTGAGTATGCAACGCTTCTCGAACACTACCGGTAACCGCAAGCAAGCAAACAAACAAGGGTCAAGAACCCACGCCGACAACCAAGAACCCACGCCGACAACATCACAACACACAAATAAAAACGAACTATTACGGAGGACCATAGTAAACAGGACCAAATATTGTAAGCAAAAATCGATAAACATATAGGTTTTACTGTAAGACGTAGTAGGTCCTATTTACTATATGGTCCCCCGTAATACGACGTACGAGTAAGGGCCCGTTTTAACGAAGAAGAAAAAAATTCAATTTGGGAAAAAAAAAACATCAAATCCGCTTTTCATTGGTCAGAACCCGCACCACCACCCAAAATTATACCCCAAGATCCTAATCTTTGGTGCTGGTGCGTGTGTTGACCAATGAAAAGCGAATTTGAATTTTTATTTTTCCAAATTGAATTTATTTTATGCTCGTTAATATGGGCCCTAATAAAAAGTCTCAAACACATAAAAAAATGAAATGCGCATACAAATCATTTAATTAACTGATGAAACCGTCATTATTTTTTACTTGCTTCCGACCAGCCGCTTCCGACTACGTATATACGAACGGACGACCACACACACATTCCTTGGCCTATTCTTGAGCATGGTGTGAGTTCGTACAGTAAAAGTAGGAGATGACCCAGCAGTAGTAGCTGCGCTACTAAACGACTGCTGACTGTGGCAACCGTATTTCTACGTGCCTCAACTTATAGCGGGCGACCACATCTCACGGCGCGGCGGGCAAATTATATCACTTCAGGATGAACAGGGGTATCTACATTGTGTCGTTGCCACCGCAGCAGCTTCCGTCCATAGACACACGCCACGGCAGGGCAGGCGCAGGCAATAAGGCTCCTTTCAACACGAGCAGCACTGAAGACGATAGGTGAGAACGCCCATCGGCTACTCGTACGACACGTATCATATCATGCGAGTGTGATATAATACGTCACGTATGTGGTTGTACGTTTTGTTGTATATATATACGTATTTGTATGCGCCTGTTGTTTCATGTCATCGTGCACGCATGTGCCTCTACTACTACCTACGGCGGCGATAGGTGCAGTACATACAGCAGCACAGTAGTACTCGTACTACGTACCCGTAGTCGGATTCGACGCCGCATTGCTGTCACAACGTGTGCTTCGGCCGCGTTGTTTTATTCCAGCTATCGATCGTATTGAGATGAGGTACAGGAGGAGCGACATGGTGCGTATAAATATGTACGAGCGTGTACTGACTGTTGTACGTAGGCCTTAGCGTATAGTCAGATGCGCATACGAGGGCATGTCCTCATACCGCTACCTACCCTGCTGCTGTGTTATTATTTCTCTTACCATATGATACGAAGACTGCCGCGTGCGATGATTTGCTTCTTGAACAGCGACACCATACGAATAAAGGGTGCAGTTCGTAGGTCCTCCTCGAGACTACAGCAGCAGTAAGCACGAGCGAGCCATTCCGTGTAGCTGCTGCGTATGCTCGTGCGCCGTGTCATGCCGCGAGCTGTATCCTCCCGTCATGAGGCAGGGGGTGTTGACCAAAAAAAAGTCAAGTGCTTTATTTATGTACGTACGTAAAGCAGTTCGGGAGCCAGTGGCCATTATTCGTGTATGTATGCATCATGTCGGTGACAGGTTCCCTCGCGTTGGTGACGTGTAACAATGTTCGTAAAGATGTACCAGGTACCAATAAACGGGGCCGGACTCGTACATACATCGACTGACATGTTGATCCGTGTCGTATTCGTATACATAGACTTTAAGGTTTCTACGACGCAGCGTCTTCGCGATTGACAACTGGTACCCTGTACGTACCCTGTACCCTGTACCCCACAAGGGCTGTAACCTGTACATAACACATCTGAATCACTCGATTGTGAAATGTGTATCGTTCGACGTGAATCTTTTGAGCACGGTCTTTTTGTCGCGTTTTTGTCGTATATATGACGCGCGCGCTTTGTGGAGGGTCGTCCTGTTGACCCTGGTACAGCAGCAGTACAGGTAGGTGTGTATGCATCACACCCACGGGTATAGCCACCCGCCTACACAAGTATGAATTAATATGTCCTCATACGTATGTATATACCATACTCCGTAGCACGCGCGATCGAAAGCATCACACCTACCTGGTATATTATTATGTGATCAATATTTCGGTCCCACAGCCTAGCTGTAGTACTACTACTATACAGTACTACTACTATTAATACTACTATTAAAATACTACTACTACTACTACTACTAACTATAATAACTACTACTACTACTACTACTACTACTACTACTACTACTACTACTACTACTACTACTACTACTACTACTACTACTATTAATACTACTACTATTGATGTACGTATACATACCTGGTAGGCGTTTTTTTTAGTTCCCCCCCCCAAAAAGTATATACCAGGTACAACCCGTACGTACTTAGCATGCGCGAGCGAAGTATGTTACGCTATTCATAATAATCATGCAAAGATGAGTGTCGACGAAAGTCCCCGATCCCAGCACAGAGCACAGCTGACGAGAGGTGGTTCTTTCTAAAGAAAAAACAACCACGGGGGCACGCTTTTGTTCAAACCCACGACAGGATCGAGCGAGTGCTGGAGATGTCCCGCAGCACTGACGACGTGCGCTCCTTGGATGCCGGCTGCCCGGCGCTTGTGGCAAGAGCGACGAGGCTGTCCAACCTTTACGGCGCCAGCCTCGACTCCAGGCTAGCGAGAAAAGGAGCGGGAGAAAGCACGCGCAGGAGAAGACGAGACAAACGAAGGTATATATCATACGTAGGTGCGTGTAATTATATACTGTTGTACAGCACAGCAGTACAGTACAAGACACCTAATAATAAACAGGGAATCTGGTCCAGGCTGAATTTCTTATTTTGAGAGAGGGTGCTTTCTACACTAATTTCAAGATAACGACGTCCTGTACTGTAGGGCTGCAGTAGTAGGCGACATGCCATACGTATGTGTGTTACTATTTTTGGGAGTTGAGAAATTTCAGGCTGTCGTCTGCTTTTTTTTTGTAGAGCTTACTATAACATTCGCAGCAAATCTACGCGCCCCCATCTTTTTTTTGCTTATCGGTAAAAACACCTCTGGTATATACATATCGTAGGTCATTAGGGAAGCCTCGGGGCGCCAGCCCTGGCTCCTCTCGGGAGCGAGACGCGGCGTACTCGACGGACAAGGCGGCGACCCGGAAGGAGAAGAGGACGCTGCGGTGTGCCTTGCAGAAGGCGCGGGAGGTAGCTCTGCGTTACACCATAGAGGCTTCGGCAGGAATGAAGGCCTTCGACGGGCCCCCGCTGGGTCCGAAGAACATCAAAGACCTCCTGCTGCGCAACTTTCGGGTGAAGCTCTCGACGTCCGAGGCTATCGCCCTCATCGCGTGCTTCACAAAAAAGGTTCGAAGGACGTTTGCGCGCGGTCGGGGAATGATAGTTTGTTAAACACCTGGAAGGGAGGAGAAGGAAGAGAAGGAGGACGGGGGGGGGGGGGTGTGCTTCATTTTCATGCATGTCCA
The DNA here is from genome assembly GCA_008828725.1 of Saccharina japonica. Classification (NCBI taxonomy): domain Eukaryota; class Phaeophyceae; order Laminariales; family Laminariaceae; genus Saccharina; species Saccharina japonica. Next base: position 88,837 of record MEHQ01001602.1, read on the forward strand.
TAGTCGTATGATCATAAGACCCCCGTATCCCTACAATGCCAGGACGGAGGGGGGGGGGTATTTGCGAGGTCTCGACAACGTAAAACCTCGACTCTATTTGTCAGCGAGAAGTTCCTGGTAGGGCTTGGCTTGAGGTAACTCTATTGTGCGCTCTCGTGAGGAAAGTAGTTTACTATTGTTGGGGGAACCCCCTTCGCGCGTGCCGTATATGCTGCTATAGGTGCTACTTCGGCGCGTCGAATATGCCGCTGTAGGTACTACTTCGGCGTGTCGAATATGCTGCTATAGGTATTACTTTCGGCGTGTCGGATATGCTACAATAGGTAATACTGTACTTCGTACCAGATATGGTATTGACCGCGCTTGGGGATCCACGTATGCATATATATATATGCGAACCAAAAAGCGACTATTAATGTGTAGTGTAGTCTGATGAAGCCATCTAGGGAGAGGATGCAGCAGTACGAGCATGTCGTACGGCTCCCTACACTGCTGCACTTTGAACACCCCCCCCGCCCCTACTAAGTCATGCTACGTACGGTAAGGGGGGTCACGTTTAGGCTCTTATATTTTCAGCCCCTCCTCAGTAGCCCCCCGGCCCACAGTGACCACCCTATTTCTATGCAGTCATCCAGCTAGTGTGCCTCTCGCGGTTTCCTTGATATTAGATATGCACCCACCAATATGAGACTCTGTGATTGTTACCCTTTGCCAACACCCATAAATAAATATCAGGCCAAACGTTGAGTGAGGTACGCGATGATAAGCCAGTGGCCCGAGTGGCCCTTTTACACGGACATGAAAACAATGGCATCATACCCCCCCCCCCCTACCATACGGTCATACGACTACGGCCATGCACGACATAAGCAACCCCCCCCCTCACCCCCCCCTAACATACCACCGTCTCGAAAGGGATGCATGGTCAATGGTCAAATGACAAAGGCAAGCAACAAATGAGTGCGCCCCACCCCCCGCGGCGGTGAGAGCTGCTACATTTTGGGCTCATTTTTTTTTACTGGTTGAACTCCTCCATCAAGGGAGCAACTACTGCTGTATCGGCTATCTTGCGTAGTAATTATGTTTTTACTACTTGGTAGCATGTTGGTTTTAGGGAGTAGCGATATGTTTACAAGTCTGTAGTTAGGGCGGTGGGGGGTTGGTGGGCGGTCGGGAGGGGAGGGGGGGGGGCGCGCGCGCGCGACAAAAACGTTTTTATCGAAGTCATGTTTCGGAAAATAGTAAGGCACCACCCCCATGAGCATAAGGTTACGGTTAGGCTCTATAACCCAGCGCAGCCCAGGCTATCTGCTTCCTGTGGGCGATGCTGCCGTAATCGTCAAATATTTCTCGACCACTTTTACCCCCACCCCCAAAAAAAGGGGGCTATCATACAAGACCCCTTTTTTCCCTCTTAATTCCCAAGAGGGGTTTATAAGACACCTTTTTTTTCCGTGTCCATTTCCAAAGAGGTTATAAGACCTGCTCCGTCTCGAAAGGGATGCGTGGTCAATGGTCAAATGACTAAGGCAAGTAACAAATGAGTACGCCCACAGAAATAAATAAAAACTAGTTCCCCCCCCCCCCCCCCCCTTCTCAATTCTCAAAAGAGGGGGAAAAAACATGTTCATCTTCCAAATTTTTTGTCCCCACTATATGTATGTACCCTTAAAAAAAAAGGGATGCCGGGCAGACTTCGTGGAACCCATTACCATCGAACACGGGGAATTCCTGCACGCGATACAGCGGCTTCGGCGGGAGCAGCTGAAGAAGAAGGAGAAGAGGGATCGCAAGCCCCGTTCTTACGCTACCCTTCGCGCCAGCCCTGAGTCTTCGCCGGTGAACGCCTCCTCCTCCCCACCGTCGGGTTTCCGAAACGATCGTCACCGGACAGGTATGATACGATATTGTTCTCCCCCTTTTTGCCAATTAATGAATTGTTCCCCAATTTTAATTTTGTCCACCCACATCTTCACTAGTACTTACATTACTCTGAAATCAGTGAGGTGACTGGCCACCTTCCAGAGTTTTGGAGTACGTATGTACGAGCGATGTCCGCGCTTCCTTTTCCCCTCCTCTGCGCTACGTAGAGCTACAGTACGTATGATACGTACGTACGTACGCACAGAGTAGCGGTCGTTTCGTGTTTTAGCCGGGAAACGCTACGATAGCGCAAACATCGTCCGTTCGTGTTTGGCCAGGAAATTGAGCAGAAAGAGGTGCATGTAGCCGCCCTCTGCATTCAAGTTGGACACTCACAAACATGTACCACTCTGTTCTTAAATATAAGAACCGTTTGTATAAATATTAATATACAAACGGTGCTTGTATTTAGAGACAGAGTGGTATCAGGTCTAAGCATGCTTGAACATCAGCTGTGAGATCGAAGGACCAGGCGCCTGTTAAGCATATTGGCGTATTCCCCCTCGTGGGCGTGTGTGCGTGGCTCCTGAGTTAGATCAAGCAGCCCGTCGCAGAGGCAAGCACTTCAGCCGGTGTCAAACCGACTGGTTGTTTGCTCGAGCTTCAGCTCTCAGAAACTCATATTGAAAGAAGAATGGCGCTCGAGTACTGCTGCTGTGGCCTACTCGCCACAGGCGGCTATGCTACCAATCAGCGACTCGGTATAGACTACTGGCTACTGCTGGGTAGCATGGTAGCTATCCTCAACGAAGTAGTGACGGTGCAGAGAGTAACAGTTGCCACGCTGTAGGACATAGACCAGAAAATACGTTCATGCACTCAAGTTGAACACTCATAACACATGAATCAATGCAAACATGAAACCAGGTACCTGGTACTAGCCCAATACTACGTACTGCAACGGTAGAGCATCACGCCGCTGTCTTTTACCCATCGACCATCGCTACGCAGGGGCACAATGTTGTTCGGCTTGTTGAATTCGATGTCGCGACCTCGTGCCCCCCCCCCCCCCCCCCCGCGACCACTAACAGCTGACACCGAACCCGTGCATACATGATACCCCTCTCGGTACCGTCGTCGTCGTTTTTGTTTTCGTGCAGAGAGTGATCCTGCGCAGCAATCCCCGCTCGTTGCGAACACAGCAGTGCGTGGTCTGCCGAAGGTAGATCGAGCGGCCCCTTCTTACGACCCAAGCAGGTAATATTAATATTAATAGTAAAAACGCATCCTAACGAAAAAAAAATAACGCTTGAAATGCTACCTACCGCAGCATGTCTCCGAGGTTATTTCGCAGGGGCAAAAAAAGGGTTTAAGGGGGGGGGAGTAATGGATGGTCCAATTTTCTGCCTCCATACTCGTACAGCGAAAAGAGGGGGGGCGTTTTACATCGACCAAATGCCGTATCATAGCAACAACGTCGCCAAAATAGTTGGACCGGGCGCTGATCTCCTTTTTTTGTTTGTGCCGAAATAACGCACGCGTTTCTGGAGGACAGTCGGGAGAGGGTGGGAGGGGGGGGGGGAGACTCCACCTGTCAACATGAATATATTGTGGTTGAGTCGAGATATCCTATCTGGTGGTAATTAACATAGAAAACTCTTCAGCAGTATGATACGTCAAACATGAGAAATGGCAGAAGGAAGCCTTGGGTTTCGTGTCAAAATGACCACTCCTCTCCCCTCTCTTTATAACGCTTGCGTATCGACGCCGCAGGACCGAGGGTTTACCCCAAACTGGCGTCAGCATGGCAAGCTCGTCGCTCGCGCCGATGGGCGCGGCTCGCTGTCCGGACAGGTCCTAGCGAGCGCAAAACAAGAGATGGGTTCAACACCCCCTACGCAGGTGAGGCTTTCGCTCTCGAAAGTGTGCTGTGATGGGAGGCGACGACCGTCATACATACGTATTGTGTTGCAGTCGAGTCGTGTCTCGTGTATTCAATGCTTACGCCCAATGGTCGAACGGATAGGTACCCCCCTTCGAGGCTGCTGCAGAATAAGCAAGCAAGCAAGGGTCTCTGCCACCAAGGATTGTCACCGTTTTTTTTTTTGGGGGGGGGGGGGGGGTGAGTTTCAACGCTTCGCTTTACCGTACGTATAGGGTAAATAAATGCCACCCCCACTGCCTTGGAACGCAACGGTAATACTTGCCATCGACTTGGATGGATTGAATGCCGCTTGCCGCCTTCCTCCAGCAGCTCTATTAACAGTACGGGGGACCATAGTAAATAGGACCAAATATCGATAGTGGAAAAAGGTAAATATATAGGTTTTTGTGTGTACCTCAGGTCCTATTTACTATGCTCCCCCGTATAGCATGTGGTTCAGCACGAGCCTCCTTTCCATGAAGGAATTCGCGAAATCGTAATCTGCTACGTAACAGAGAGCGGGGAAAGAGCGGGCCTCCTATTGTTAGCGCACCAAACTAGCGCACAGAGGGATTGGATTGAGATAAACACGCCGGGCAAGATATACCACCTTCGAAGACTTGAGTCGGAACGTGCCCCCCCCCTGTTATCAACTGTTATCAACGTACGTTCCATGTCGATCGACAATGAGGTGGCACGTTAGCCCCGCCTGAAGGTGGGAGGTTTCTGCTCGCCGAGCTTCGAAGCCAGAAAGCTTCTTGTATTTATTTCCCTTTTGAGAGGAAAACGGTCTCGATACGGATAAAAACACAAAAACAAAATAACCGGTACTATCGTATGGTAACGTGCTCTTGTTAGGCCCCGCGTTCAACTATTCCTGTTGGACAGTACACAAGGTCTGCCTCGTACGAGTGCAGGAATGAGAGTGGGGTACGGACATCTTCCACCTTGGCACCGCCTCAAGACACCCATCTTCCACTCCTTGCTCCCCCCCCCCCCCCGCCGCTCTCTTCTAGTCGTCCGCCCCATACTATCTCTCCTAGTCCGTCCCCCACTTACCCATTTCAGTGTCCGTTCCCCCATTGACCCCGCGCACACCAACAGTGTGCCAGGTAGAACGACAAGGTACACACAAGGGTAACCTTCGCGAGTGCTTCGCGGAAAAGCGGAGTCGAGGCGAAGCATAACGCCTCAACAAACTACTCCTCGGAGGCACTCAATTGCACCCCCTTTTTGCGACACAAGGATACAAAAATATGACACCGACACCGCAGCGGGACGCAGGGAAAAGAGGAACAGGCACGAGGAGAGAGAGAGAGAGAGGGGGGGGGGAGTTTTGAAGCCGTACGTAGCTCGTCGCCCCCCAATGAAACCGCCGAGCGATACATACAGCTCAAAGGGAAAGCGTATTCCGGCCGTTTTTTTTTTACGTACAACTGCTCTGTTACGGGGGGGGGCGGATGGTAATAATAACCAGCACCAAACATAGTGCTGCAAACAATTAGGGGGGATGTCTGTTTTTTTGGGTCCTCTGTGTTTTCTGATTAACTATGCCCCCCCCCCCGCAAAGGTGGCTGCATGTATGGTTGCCTCGGGAGAACGAGGTGCGTGGATAGACGCGTTTTGTAGGCCTCGTGGCAGCCGCCATAAAAAACGCTCCCGATAGCACTCCATATATCATAGGGCGTCACCATCAAGGGCTGTGGTGCCCCACGGCCGGGCAGGGAAGCAGCGGCCGGTGACAGAGCGGTCATGGCGAGCAAGCAACGCCAGGTAGCTGACGCTCTCTTTTACGGCAACGTTAGGCTTTCGGGGAGCAGTGTGTGGGCGGTATGTGCAGGAAGCTCACGCGCTACTTGAGGCGGGGCGGGGGGGGGGGGACCAGCTTCGAATAAGCGAGAAGGTTGTTGCGCACAACACGCTTTCGGATATTTTGTTCAGCATTGCTACTATTGCCCTGCAACTCGTGATGTGAGCCGAAAACCGACAGTAACGACGACTCGACCGTCGCCGAATGGCAACAGTTGTGGAGGAGTTATTTTGCTAGTTTTGCGCATGTGGGTGCTGGCGTTCGACACCCGAGCTTGGCGCTGACGGCGTGCTAGCAAGACAGATCGATCATATGCCCAGTGGCGGGCTGAACCATCCTCAAAACTGCAGGTACCATTGTACTGAACGCGTAATATCAGCGAAAAAGCATCACAAACAAAATCACGGCTACAAGGGGAAATGTACCACCTCGAGAAAAACCCAGCCCGAACACAAAAGTGTCGCCAATGAAAAACGTGAGAGATGTTGTGCCTGGTGACTGTATCGTTGATCCGTTTTTCTAGAACCTGCCCCACGTAAATGCTTCCAAAGCATTCGCGAGCCGCCACGTCCAACACCGGCCCCCCTGTTTCTCCCAGTATCCCCACAAGTAAGGTCTTACGGCATCAGCTCATTCGCCGGAACTCCCGTGCGCAAGGCCGAAAAGTCCCTTCTCGCTTGCAGCAGTCTCTCGCGTAAAGCAATCTCCCCTTTGGCGATCCGCCCTCCCGCCATCGCGGTAGCTGTGCCGACTGGACAACCAGCAACAACACCTTCTTCGCTGTTTGCATCTGCCGTTAGCACCGCCGACGCCGCCGACGCCGCCGTCGCCGCCCTTCCGTTGCCGTTTCGCCCGCCCCTGGCTCCCATCCCGCGGCTGCCGCTCTCTCTACGAGCACCACCACTACCACCACTCCCGCCACTGCGCCGGCAAGGTGAATCTGAGAATAGCGCGGCGGCGGTAGTGCCACCACGCACTTCATTCGCGTTCCCGGAGCCCCCCGAAAAAGCGGCAGTGGGAATATCCTCGGAGAACAAAAGTCGGCCTCTCGCAGCAATCCTACCGGCGCTCCCGCCCGGATCCATCTGCGGCGACGGAGTGCTCTCGTACAGGAGGCGGCGTATCACATCCGTAGTTGGAGTACGGACTTGAGGGTCGCCGGGGCGCTTCTCCTCCTTAGCAGTCCTGGGAGTTCTTGTATCTACGGACGCGTTTTCGGCACCGCACCCTGTGCCGCCGCCGCCGCCACCACCGCCCCCGCGTCGGTCACGGTAGCCGCCTCGAAGGGCGACCATGGGAGGAGTCTCTGTGGAAGCAAGCACGGCGGTCGGCGTCGATGGCGCGTGTCCGAAAGGGAATGGCTCGGCGACAGCAGTCCGCCCTCTTTCACGACTTCCATCGCACGGATGCCGGCGGCTGTCATCACCGCTCGGGTCCGCCTGAGCATGGACCGACCGGCCGCAGCAACAAGCTTCAGCCTGGCGGGAACAGCCGGGGTCCAACCCGGCGTGAGCGCACGCCTGACGTCGTCCTCGAGGCGGCTCTGGCTGTAGTTCCGAACTGAGCATGGACGAGGAAAGGCGGTGGCAGCAGCGTAATGGGTCGGAGCCGTCTCCTGCCACGGAGGCGTCGTTTCTACTCGATCGCGGCAGCCGGGTTGATGGCGGTGGCGAAGGCTCGACGTCAACGTCGTCCGCAAAAAGTCTCGATCGCCGCCCGCTCCGCGCGACATCCTGCTCTGGCGTAGAAGCGGCGCTTATCGACCCCCGAAATCCCGCGCGCCCGCGCGTGCAGGATCTTGTTCGGCCACGGTCACCACCATTGTTCTCGTCGGTGGGATCAGACGTATCATCGCGCAGAGAAAGCTGTCTGCGCAGGACTGACACGAGCGCGTCCCGCTCAACCGCAGCAAGAGATGCCTGAAGCATACGCTCCTCTAGGGTGGTAATCCGCCTCTGCAGGTGTTAGACGTTCAATTCGGGGGGACGGGTTTGGAGGGAAAAGAGCAGCAATGAAACGCGGCGACGAGAGACAACGCGGTCAGATAAATACGGGGGGGGCGAAGAGCATCAATCACAGCAGTGGATGCGACCGATGAATGGGTGCAAGCTTGCCCGCCATGTCCCACTTCGCCCCCAAAACATCGCCATGTATCATACGATGGTTATCACTGCGCCTTTCCGAACTGCTTGCGCGCACTGTTATCGCCGGTGATGGGTAGGCTCCTACTCATCGTGCCCGGCAGCTTGCAGCTTACGGGCATTAGTTCCCCCACAAAAAAAAAGACAAGAGCGTGCCACTAAAAAACAAGTACCCTTTCTTTGTGAGGCTTTAACCCGACGACCCCTAGCCCCTAGCCCTCTTTCCTCCCGTGACACGTTGACTTCGTCGCACCCTGTACAAATATCTGCACTTGCCTGGCTATCTTCATCTTTTTCGCGTAACGCCTGCACCACAATCCGCAGCGTCTCGCACTCCTTCTCCAGAGATGCCGCTGACTTTTCTCCGACCCCATGCCCCACCCCCGGTCCTACCGTTGCCGCCGCCGCCGCTGCGCCCCCGGTTTCGCCACCGCCGACCCCGCCGTCACAACGCGTGCCCCTCGAATAGCCAGCACTGCTCGGTACGCCGTCGCAGACGGCGCATTGCTGTTGCCCTTCGCTCCGGTCCTGCAGCTCAAAACGATCGGTGCGGCTGCGTGCCTCGCCGCTGCGCCCTCCCTCATCTCGCGACCGCCGCTCTGCTGCCGTCGGCACACAGGCGCAGCACCCCCTGTCGCCAGCAGCTGTGTGCGTACTGTCACTGGGGGGCCTTGTTGGTGCTGCTGGTGATGCTGCCGTTGTCGCTGCCGACGACGTCGGGATTCGCGCGCGCGCAGCGACTAGGTGTGACAGGAGGTCCCGCGCACTCTGTTGAAGGTGTGGGAGGAGAGTTCCCAAGGCTTGGGAGGAGACCCACTTCGCGTGCCGCGCTACCGGATCTGTGTGCGGTTTGCACGGACAAAAAAACAGCAGCATTCGAACAGCTCACAAATCAGCCCCCATGATCCGTAACTTTGACAGATTTTGCGCGTCTTCACTGGGGTGCTCGTACCTGGGATACGTCGTAGATGAAAACATTGTACACAGCCCGCATGATTCATGGTTGACAGAGTTTTGTGTCGTCACTGCCAGGGGTGCTCGTACCTGGGGTATACTTACACAACTGAAAAAGCTGTATGTACGGGTTCATAAATAGAAATGGTTTTGCTGTCACGCAGCTACTTCGCGCTTCACACATAATTTCTACACGATGCGTCGTGCACTCACCTACTTCGGCATTTAACATGGCCCAAGCTAATCGGGTAATCCTCTCGGGTTTAAAAACGTACCGCAAGTCTCACGTGTAACGGATAAAGCTGTCGAGCATGAAAGCGTGCTTACTCCCCATCCCTCACAGGAGCACAAAAGAAAATGTAAGATGAAACGAGACAACGGGAAGTTCGGGCGCTTGCTCCCTCCCGCACACCCTTCGACGCTCACCGCCATTGCTCCGATCTCCGCCATCATCTGCCCTTCCCTCGCCTCCGTCTTGCTCCGCGATTCTAAGCGCGTCCCGAAGATCGAGCACAGCTTCTCGCCATCGAGACAGCTCCAACCCTTCCAGCCGGAGCCGCTCCGCTTCCTCGTTCGCCGCTCTCGTCTCCCTCATAGCGGTAACGGCTGAGGCGGCCGCCGACCGCTCGGCCGCCTCCGCGGCTCCCGCCCGCCGCTCCGCGTGAGCAACTCTCCCGTCGCACTCTGCGAGCCCCATCCCCGCGAAGCACTTTTGTTCATCGCCCCCGGGCTCTTTTCGTCCTTGTTCCTGAACGGGTCGGTCCTCAAGGCGATGACTTCCGACAAGCGGGGAAGAAACCACCCCCGCTGTTGCTGCTGCTGATATTTCTCCTCCTTCTCTTCCTCCTCCTCCTCCTCCTCCTCCTCCTCCTCCTCTTTCTGCTCCTCCTCCTCCCCCTCCTCCTCCTCCTCCTCTTCCGTTGCTGCCGCTCTCCACTCCACGGCTTTGCATTCGGTCCGGGGACACCCGTGGTCGTCGCCCGTCAGAGGAGCGGGACGGAGCACAAGCAGCAGCAGCAGGAGGCCTTAAGGGAGGAGCGGTCGGCGCCGCCGGGGCGCGACGCGGCTCGGGTGCAACAACCGATGGCGTCGGCTCCACCGCGTAGGCAAGCCTGTGGCGAAAGTCTTCCGCGTCACCGCCGCCGTCGCCATCACCGACCCGATGACGTCGGCGTTCGCGTGCTGGGTTTCGGTTCGGTGGCGGCGTTACTGGCACCTCAAGCCCGTTGCCAACAACAGCAGCAGCAGCAGCAGCGCAGCAGCACGAAGAACTTTCCGCGAAAATGCGGCGCCGTGATGAGCCGTCGTCAGCTCCAGCAGGCAACGGTGGAGGCGAAGAAGCCGGCGCACCGGCAACTGGGGATGGTACAGACGGCAAGTACGAAGCCGCCATGCACCCACTGCTGCCGCTGTTGTTGCTATTCCCGGCGGAGGGGGTGTTGACCTGCGCTGCCACCGCCGTCGCTGCCCGGGAATCACCGCTGATCAGCTCATGACGAAGAGGCGTTATTTCCCGTGGGGGCGGCGGGGTTTCGCCGTAGTCTGTCAGCAAGGCGACAACACGGGGGTGGCTAAGGGGTTTGTGGAAACTGACGTGCGTTTGCTCGAGCTACCCAGAGCTACTTATGTACGTAAAGGGTACTTTGGGTAGAGGTTAGGATGCTGCTGCGCGACGAGACTGGAGAGACAGACATGTTGATAGGGTCATTTCTAACGAACAAAACAAAATTATCGAATCATCACAACAACGAAAAACAAACTCTGCACTTTCGTGAATCGTGATATTGTTTTTTGTCACGAATCGTGACAGCGAAACGTTTTGAAAAAACCAAGCAAGGTTCATGTTACTCGCTGTTCGTGACACACGTAGAACCCGAGAGTTTTTTTTCTAAACGAAACATAACGCCAATTTAGTAAATCCCACGAATTGTGACATTTTGTTGTTGCGAATTGTGATATTTTGCGTTTGTTAGTGATGCGAACCTTACAACGCAAAATTGTGGGCCCAGACACCGAGAGCCAACGTGCGTCGTTTCTGAGCGTTCTGCATCCTACACACGATATCTATAAATATCGACGGGTTGTTGCACATCTTGTCGCTGCTGCGTACTTGTCGCTCTTATGTACGAACTCTGTGTTTCTTGCTTCACAGCGGCGGGCAGTAGAGTTCACCAGTTTTTTCGACACTATGGTTGGCGTAAACCGTGCACGAGGAAACGACTACGACGTAACCCCATACAGCCAGTAGCGGTTGATTGGGTCGGGGTTGGGTTTAGGGTTGGTTATGATGATACATTCGTATCGTACCTGGTACACATAACACAGTACAATGCAGATGTTGAGAATCTGATAATTAGGACTTCTAAGACTGAGATTTTAGGGGGGGGGGAATAAGAACGCGACCTCATTGTGCTGAAAATAGTGTGGAACACACCCAGTCTTACGTAATTATTAATCCCAGTCTGGTCAGAAATAAGAGATTCTTAACATCTGTCGCGTACCTGTAGTGACCCTCGACCATACAGGCGAGTACGTGATGAACTCCCCTCGCGGTGCGTCCCTGTTGTGTCCCGTGTCCACCACTGACTGTATACAGTATGGGTCCGTCCGCCTACAAAAACCACCCAATCTGAGCAAGCCTACGCAAGGCTATATATACCAGGTAGGGTTTAGCGTAGCGCTCACACCTTGAGCACATTTTTTTTCATCCAATTTTCTTAACGTCCCCTCAAAAGTGAGCCTTACGTTCTTATCAATAACAGCCTTAGAAGGTTAATTATTATTCGTGGGCCTATACTGTCTTCCTTGTACTACTGCTGTAGTAGTACCATACGTAGCTGCGCGGGAATGTTTTCGTGACGTACAGGGTCGAATCGAACACACACTCACTCTCACCGCTGTCAGGACGATTCGCTAGGAGGTTCAGCTCGAGGTCGCCAACGCGGTGCAGGCAGGAGCGGAGGTCGTCATCTTGCTCCAGGAGGAAATCCTGCACGCTGCTCAGCTCTTTCTCCTGTCAGATCCAGGAGAGAGCGTCAGCGCTATCAGGGTGATCAAGGCACTACTGACGGTATCATACGTCAAAGGGTGGCAGGGTATTGCAACTGCTGTTTCACGAAATGTTCTTACATACAAGTACGTGGATGGAGATTGTTGTTTGCGCTTTGTAGTTTGTACTGGTACCTGGTGCGTTTGTCAGGTATCAAACAACTGCGAGTACTACTGTATGTACCTGTTACGTACCTCGGGTCTACACCACATCAGTATCATAGATCATAGGAGCAACCTCGCGTATAGGACAGTGTTTCTCCCCTTGTTTTTAATAGTACAGCCATGAGTAGTAGAAGTAGTATTAATAGTAGTAGTAGTAGCAGTAGTAGTAGTAGTAGTAGTAGTAGTAGTAGTAGTAGTAGTAGTAGTAGTAGTAGTAGTAGTAGTAGTAGTAGTAGTAGTAGTAGTAGTAGTAATAGTAGTAATATAATAGTAGTTTTTGGGGCATCTCCGCACTCGTCAAGGTATGTTACTACGTACTGACTGCTGATTGTACTATTAATACAGTACCGGCCCGCTCATGAGAAACCAGAAATCGAGCTTAGGCTGACTTTCTTATTTGAGAAAGGGGTGTGTCCCACACTAAATTCAGTATAATAGCTGTCGACTTTCTTATTTCCCCCGTAATGTTGAGGCTGAGTTTCTTGTGAGGCACTTTCTTATGAGAGGGCCGGTAGTGTACTGAACGAGTAAATACGATACTCGTATCATACGTACAGTAGTTACGTAGTACGTATCCTCAAGTAGAAAATCGCGTATAAAGACGACGGCAGTCGGCAGTGCAAGCCGGAACAAGAAAGGATACATCTTACCACTCTGTCCGGAAATGTAAGTATCGGTGGGACGATCCGTACATTTACGGACAAAGTGATATCTTCGTAACTGGTACTCCGTATCTTCGTTGCCTTTACGTACGTACGTATGGTACGATGCACGTACATACCACAGGTCCGTCGTACATACGAGTACGAGTACGTACTCGTATGGATTCTTGGTACAGAAGACCGAACGTTTCGTACAACCGACAAGAATGATGCAGAACAAAGGATAACTGTGCTGAATCTCACCTTTGCCAGAAGCTCTTCCCTCAAGCCATCCACGTTCCGCGGCCGCGGGTTCATGGCCCACGCACTGCATATAACACAGCACAACAGGACAGCAGTAGTAGCCAGAAGCACGGCACAGAGCAAGAGCGCCGAGCGCAGCGGTCTCTCAGCAGCACGTAAACAACAACAGTCAGTCCCCGGAAACCCGAAGCATAATCCACTTTCAAAGCCTACGAAACCCTTGACTTGAAAACTGGGTGAGAAAAGCTGAAAACTGAAAACAGCAGTAGATACCTATAGTCTATGCGAGAAGCTCTAGGTTCCACGGCCTTTGACCATCTTGGGCGAACAAGCACCTGTTTCTCCCCTCCTCCTGTATGGCAGTAGCTCCAGGAACCACAAAATGGGGCGGATCCTCTCCTGTTCTGTTACACATGGTACATGTCACCTGGAACAGGGGATGCTACGTCCCTCTCCCCGCATAAAACATTTGTTTTTGCTCGGGATCAAAGTGCAACGCCGTTGCAAAAAATCCAGTTGGGCTTTTGGATGTTGATGACCTGCGTAGAGCAGAGAGGTGCCCGCTGCCGCAGGCATCCCGAGCATGATAGCGAGAAAAGGTACTGGGAGGACACGACAGCGTCCACGGGGCAACGACTACTATAAGTCATGGGTGCGCAATATTCCACCGGAACGACGTCTCCGGAGTGGAAAGGCTGGCTCGAGGAGCGCTGTTCTCTCGAGACCGTCCGCTCGATCTACCAGGACTTCCGGGTTGGCGTATCCTCTACAAAGGACAGCAATATCGACAGCGGCGACGCCTTCTTTATCACAGCCGAAGAGTTCCGGAGGGTGAGTACTGCACGTAGGCTCTGCCGTTGGTCGCACGATCGGTTGTCCGTGTGTGCTTTGCAATGCTGGGCCTGGTGCCATCGATCCATGCCGATCTTGCTGCGCTGTGTATACCGAAATATCGCAACTATGTCAGTTGTGAGTGCAATCAATTGAGTGGTTAATACTCAACTTTGTAGGGTTTGCTCTTTGCCTGCGCCGTATCTTTGCTTTTTCGCGTGTGAGACGGAGGTTTAGGCAAAGGCAAGCCGTCCAGAAGTTCCCCTGGTAGATTGCGAAAAACCACAGCAGTACGGCTCGCCCTTCGCACCACGTACGTGAAGGCAAGCAGACGTGTGAGTGGACACGCCTGCCCTGTTGCGATGCGCCCGGCCAACGTTTGCAGCCTCTTCTGGCGGGCGACATCTCGGTAAATTTTCAACTAAAATCGCTAAAACGCAAAAAAAAACATGTTATTTTATTGTTGAGGCTGACTGAGATTGAGTTGTCTTCTCAGCATTTTGCAATTCTGGCAAGATACATGTTTTATACGCTCTCCGTTCAAGATTCAAGATGAGAGGAATCATCATGAACATTTGAACATGTGCGAGTTTTGCGTGTGTGATATCATCATACTTAAAAATCATCGCGGATGCTTTCCTTCTCCACAGGTGTTTGCAGATGTAGCCAACTATCCTTCACGAGGCCAGGGGCAGAGGATCCACAACAACAACAACGGCCTGGAGCGAAAGCACCGCTCCAAGCACCCTGCTGGCGATTCCGAGCAAGGCAGACGCATGCACCTGGACAGATGTTTCTCGTGTTTCGATGTCCTGGAGAGGGGTCGGGTACCCTCCGGAGTGGTGTGGGGGGGGCTCGCCCTGCTGACGGGGGCGTCGGAGCTGGGCAAGATCAAGTTCGTCTTGGGCATGTATGACGCCAACAGGTGGGCGCCAACAATACCGTATATCATGCTCTCTATATACGTGTACGCACGCAGCAGCTAGCTCCTTCGTAGCCCGTAGCCCTGTACCAATCTAGGTGCAGAATGGAAGGGCCGTTTGGACAATATGGGGATTGATTAATCAAAATGGAAGGGCCGTTTGGACAATATGGGGATTGATTAATCAAAATGGAAGGGCCGTTTGGACAATATGGGGATTGATTAATCAAAATGGAAGGGCCGTTTGGACAATATGGGGATTGATTAATATTGGGGGCCAATTTTCGCGTACGTATATCACTCTGGACGGAAATGTAAGGACCGTTTCGTATTGATGTTGATGTCTACACGTTCCTTATATTTCGGTCCAGAGTGATTTGTAGTAGAAGGGTTAAGTGGTGTCGCGCGTACCTGGTACTGCTGTATACATTATAAGAAATACCGTTTGTGGTCCCTCTCTATGGTGCATGTTGTGGTGCATGTTGAGTAGTGCCAGCGTGCCAGCTGCTCGATATACGTAGTCCGGATGAAAATCGCGTGGCACAGATGGGAACCGGTGTGACAGTGTGCGGAGTAGTTAGTGCCGGCTGCCGCTATATATAGTGCCGGTATATATTGTTGGCTGGCGCATACCGGCACTATATAGGGGGCCATTTATTACTTGTATAGTAAAAATCAATTGACAAATAGTGCTGGTTGCCTCTATATATAGTGCCGGTATACATATTGTTGGCTGGCGCATACCGGCACTATACAGGGACCATTTATTACTTGTATAGTAAAACGTAATTAACAACAAAGAAGTCGTCCACACTACTCACGCCGCGCAGGGATGGACAAGTGAACCAGACCGAGCTTCGCATGGCCATGGCCGCGTGCGCGACGGGGTTCTGCAGATTGCACGGAGTAAAGCCTCCGCCGGATGGAACTCTCCACTCCCTTGCGGAAGAAGCCTTCGTTCACCACGTGCGTAACTCGAAACCAGGCCCGGCCCCGCGGTGCAAGCCTCACGTACAGTACCAGTGTATTTTCGGGGGAGGAAATAATCGTCACTTGATTTCCCAAGCTTAACGCTTGAACGCTTGCGATGTGCCTGATCATAAATTTGAGCTGGAAATTTTGCAGCAACGAAGGAGCACGCAATTTCTGTGTCAAAACCGGATGTATTTATTTTGTTTGTGGTGAACCCTTTGGGTATACTTCTGAGTGCATCTCAAGCCGTGTGTCCACAATTTATATATACGTCGCTCGAACTCTTAAAAATCGACGTATCATGCCGATTGTTTCACGTTTTCATTTGAATTGTGATCCGATCCCTCTCCCCCCCCCCACCCCCCGCCCTCATCAACTATTTTCACCGACAAAACTAGGCTGCTCTAGAGGCGGCACTGCTGGCTCGTAAAGCGGCGGGAAAGGAAAACGCTGCAGGCAAGAACCCCTCCTCTTCTACGAACTCCACAGCCAGCCCCGATATTGTCGAGGCCTCCGCCTCCTCGGTCAGTGGCACCGATGCAGGCGTGACCACCATTAGTGGCGGCGGCGACGGTGGCGGCGGCGGAGGCGGAGAAGTCGTTGCGAAACACATCCCCGCGGGAGCGGTGTTGGCTTTTTGTTCGGCGAACGCGCGTTGCCGGAATTTCCTCAAAGGGGTAGGCGCTTCGGGCTCTGCGGACCTCGTCATGGTGAGAGACAACTCGACGCGAGCGAGTCGACGAGGGAAGAAAGTGAAGAGTCTTTCTCGCGATAGTAATGCGAGCCGCGTACCGTAGTTGGGGGGGGGGGGGGTACTCATTGGTTGCTTGCCTTGGTCGTTTGACCATTGACCACGCATCCCTTTCGAGACGGAGGGGGCGAGAAGCGCTTACTATGTAACCCCGGATCTGAGTTATGACCAGGGGGAAGGAGAAGGAGAAAGAAGGGCGATTGGATGTAACAAACGGGATGAAACATACAAAACAAGAACAAAAAACGGTGTCTTTCGTTGCACGCACTGGCTGAGGTACGTAGGGAAATACTACTGTGTTATGTTCGTGGGCGTATGCTCTATATGCACCCCCGCTGGCGTTACCTAGGGGCTTCGCTGGTGTTTTTGTCTTTAGCACCAGACTGCACGAGCAACGCAATGCCAAAACTGTGATAATAACATGACACCCAAACACGGCATCCCTAAAATCAATGTCAGCTTTGTAAGAAATTGCGTTGGTGTACTATCACATTCTCTCCCATTTTTGCTAAGGCAGGTTTAGGGTTTAGGGTGTCCCTTTTTATGTCGCACCGGCGCCAAAATAGGTCTAAGAATTTCGTCGATGCTCTCTCTCTCTCTCTACAAAATTGGACTCCCGTTCCCTTGTTTTTTCTCATTTCGTGGTGTGCTCAGCTGTATCAACGCGAGCACGAGCTTTTGCGAGAACTGGTTCACGTTGACAGTGCTCTCGACGACTCCGAAAGGCGGTCAGAGGTATGTACGAGGTTGTCGTTTGGCGCATTTCCACCGTGAGGAACAACGCCTATACACCCACATTTCCCTTTTTTTTTGTTTTTTATCAGATCACATACGTACGACGTAGTTTTTTTTTAATGTTCGTGTCTTCCGTTACATTATGGTTGTCGGCCTCTTTTAGCGTTGCGTCATTTTTCGCCTTGCCGAGTCGTTACAGGGGCGCTGTACAAGCATAGCATACATAGGGGGGGGGGGGGCTACGGTTTTAAAGAGAGGCGTGTGTCAGGCTTAGTAAACCTCTGTTAACCCTTTTAGAACTGCACTGTCTAGAAATAAAAATTTCACTCTAATTCCAAGTGTTTTGTCCCCACGTCGGGACTGCAGTCCTAAATGGGTTAAATAAACCCGGTAGTTATCTTAAAAAACGGGAATGGGTATTATTAGACGCATGCTACGGTAGAGACGTGCCATGTTTTTGCCATATAAGGGTGGCCACTTGAGTAGCTCTATAGCTTCACCCAAAAAACGATTTTGAAGGGAAATAAAAGTGCTATATACCCGATGAACGATTCCATGGCCTAAGCTTGAAAAAAAATGAAAAATACTCCCACACAAAAATGAAACTCCGACGGTTTTGGGTTAAGCCCTTAAGAACTGGTCCCACATATTTGGGGACAAACTACTTGGAATTAGTGTGGGATAGTTTTTTTCAGTTATGAATGGGTTAAGGAGCCCCTTCCGTCATCCAAAAAACGTTTCAGCCAAAAAAAGGTATACCTTGCTACCTCTATCGTAGCACGCGTGATTACATACATTTTTTAGCATGCCCGTGCCAAGCCATTTGGCCTCTCCTAAATCGGATATTCTCTCAAATCGGATACCGTAATCATGCGAAGGTTCGCACCCATCGGAAGGTTGGCACCCATCGGAGAGATAGCACCGGGGTGCGATAAAAAACACAAGGTAGAAACATGTAATCGTGTTTTCGCACCCCCATCGGAGAGATCGCACCCCGGTGCGGTCTCTCCGACATAAATAGAAATTTGAGGGCCACCGCAGCGGGTGTGTAGTAGGTAATATTATCATTTCTTTTATACTCCGATGGGATATCACCAGTGCGCCACTCCTCTCAAACGTACTTTACCAACGCATAGTAGGTCAAGTCGTTTTAGGTAGCGTTGAGTCATTTACGCAGCACCGTTGCCCCAGTACGGCCCGGTGTATTTCGATTCAGCAGCGCACCCATCGGAGAGATCGCACCGGGGGTGCGCCAAAGTAGAAGAACGGCATGATTTAATTGTGTTTCCGCACCCCCATCGGATAGAACGCACCCATCGGAGAGATAGCACCGGGGTGCGATAAAAAACACAACGTAGAAACATTTAAAAACGCGATCGCACCCGGTGCGAACCTTCGCATGATTACGGTACTCTCGTAAATCGCAGCCCCCCCTCCCCTGTAGTGGTGGCCTATCGATTGTGGCAAGACTGCAGAGGCCGGGAAGTCTTTTGTCCTGAGTAAAGGGTCAGAGCCCTCGGCAATGACCCACCCTCCAGGGGGCGTTTGTTTGTGCCTTCTTGCCAAATTTCTGGAGTCTATGTACCGGTACTCTTCTTGAATACATTCGCCTGCCATGTATGTGTGTACGTATGAAATGAAACGGCAGTAATGAGATCGCCCTGCAGAAAAAATCGGGTTGCTCAAGTAGCTACATAGGAGAAGACACCGTGATGGGCAGCCAGATCTCCTCCTCTCCAACGACAAAAAAACGACCGAGAAATAGATGTAATACTTGAAGTAGATGCCGTTTTTGTTGCTAATAATGCTCTCTACCCTGCAACTCCCTCTCGCCCTCACTGGCCAAAAATAAACTGTTCCTTTCCTTCTTTCGAAGGGTGCCGCAGCTGAGCTGAAAGCGTACGCCTCAGAAAGGGGGGGAGACGCTCGGCAGCTCGTCGTCGGCGGGGCGCGAGTGCGCGCGCTGGCGGAAAAATGGGGCGTGGGAAGACTCCTAGACCCCGTCGCCGTTCGCGCTCTGCTTGACAAGGCTCGAGGTGGTGGTAGCGACGACGACGCAGCAGGTATATATTCATAGATGCGGATGTTTTCACACCTCAGACAGATAGGTCGTTGATTCATTCCCGCCTCATGATCTATAAGCAGTAGACCTTTCAAGGCAGATATATCTATATAGCTCATGTTGCCGGGTGGGACCCCGTATAATCTGCACGATGTACTGTTGTAAGCACATGTTTTCCCGGGTTGGGTGCGTACAATAGTGGGTGGATGTTGACTGGTCCTTTCGGTGAATGTAGCACGCTCTTACTACAGCAGTAGGTGAATTTTGACTGGTGCTGTATGTAGGTGGATATTGCACGCTGTTACTTGTAAGTATCATAGGTGGATAGTGACTGGTCCTGTAGGTTAATATTGCCTACATTTACTACCGCAATAGATATTGACTGGTCCTGTAGGTGGATGTTGACTGGTGCTGTAGATCGATATTATTACCGCACACTTTTACTTCAGTAGGGTGGATGTTGACTGGTCCTGTAGGTGAATATTGAGGCGTTCTACGAAAGGGGGTACATATTAATAGCACTTTTGTTTTTTGCCTTCTGAGGCAAATACTAATATTTCTGAATTAAGGGGGCCTCTCAACTGAGGAACTATCTATACCCAATATGGCATGCGCCTTATTGCAATCGTTTTCGTTTACAGACCAAAGGCCATGGGATTGATTGCTCATCGGATGAAAATGTGTTTTTTTTCTTGAAAGCCATTTTTTCACTTACTAATAGTACAGAGCCCCTCGAGTAACCAACCACCCCCTCGGAAAATTCCGAGACTTTTCCCTACCGTATATGGCATGCGACTATTGCATCACACCATTACGGGGAACCATATTAAATAGGACTTACTGTACACGCCAAAACCTACATATTTACCTATTTTTAGTAACAATACTTGGTCCTATTTACTATGGCCCCCCGAAATATCAATAGGTGGGTATTGTCTGGTCCTGTGGGTGAACATTGCGCGCACTCTCAAAAAGGTCGGTGTTGGCTGGCTTTTGTAGGGCTTGTACCAGAAAAAGCACCGACAAAAAAAAACGTAGTATCGTAGTATCACACATCCCTCAAAACATCGCGCCACAATTGTTTCGTGCAGGAAAAGACGCCTACGAGTACGACGATTCTCCGCCCCCTGTTTGGAACGAGAGGCATGCCGCTTCTGCTTCTTCTCGAGGTGGTGGTGGTGGTGGCGGCGGCGGGGGAATATCGCGGGATACTCCTCCTCTTTCGTCTGCAGGAGGAGTAATAACCGGCATCGGCGCTGGGAGAGTCCAAGACGGCGGGGGGTTCGACGCGCAGCAGTCCGGATCGGGGTGGGCGGACAACTTTTCTTCTGAGCCCGAAGTCCAGATGCAGGTGCTGGCGGAGGTGGGGAGGCTTGTGCGTGCTGCGGCTGCAAGGAGGGGGCTGGCTCACAGTGGAACCCACGGTAGGAACATGCATGATGAGTCTACGCAAAAATTTGTGGGAACCATATACCAGTACTGCATGTATATACAAGTCCGAACCGAACCGCCTATATTCCCATATCCATGACCATTTCCTTTCCTTTTAATTTTTGTTTTCTTAATTTTGTGATGTTGCATCATCACCCAGTGAAATTGTATGTACGTCTGTATCCCCCCATGTCCGTGCCCATTTCCTTTTTCTTGTTGTTGTTGTTGTTGCTTTTCTGCTTTTCGCATAATCAGCCGGCTGACAAATGCTGGATTCATATTTTGGGCCGCAAAAAAAATGGATTCGTTTTGATTGGGGCGCGATTTTACTCAAGTTGCTCCTTCGGTGACGCACGCTACATACGGTGGAGGGGGTATATGCACCTACTTTTTTTCCCTACGTAGAGGCTTCCATATTGACATGAGGACGCCCTCCATACCTCTCGCCCGAAACCACGGCTTCGATAAATGTTGTGTTATACAACGCGCAAACCCCGTGCTAAGTCGAACAAGCCCAAGCCCGTATGCACTGCTGTAGTGTAGTGAAGGAGACACAGGTGGGTTTCCTAAATATATCGGGTGGTTTCTCAGTAAAGAAGGGCCCCCGTCGGTCAGAAACGTTTCACAGATCATACAGATCATACAGATCATACAGATCATGCAGATCATACAGATCATGCAGATCATACAGACCATACAGGTCATACAGAGCATACAGATCGATCAGATCATATATGTATCGGACCAATCATACAGATCATACGGATCATACGGGTCATACAGATCATACAGATCATACAGATCATACAGATCATATAGATCATACACATCATACAGATCCTAGTCTGCCGTTGTGAGATATTTTGGGCAAGGATCTGTCTCAAGTACAGATACATCCAATGCCAAGAAACGCGTGCTAGATAATGAAAATTATACGGCTTCCACCCTTTCAAACGTGAGCTACACCATACAGATCAGGACTATATCTGCCCCAAAACAATATTTTCAACGACAAGCTACGTACAGTAGATCATACAGATCAGGAATATATCTAACCTGAAATATCTAGATCATCACAAGTGATAACCGATGATCTATATGATCTGGCCGATGTGTGAAACGTTTAGACCCCAACGTACCCCCCGCTACCGCACTCTATACCGCACTGTAGAGGGCATGGCTCTGGTTTGAGTTGGCAGCAGCAGCAGCAGCAGCAGCAGCAGTCGCAAGGGAGTGAGTGATTATCGGCCAGCAGACGAGACGGGATCGGGATCGTCCTTGTCAATGAGCCACAAACGGAAGGGGGGGGGGGGGGTACTCGATATTCATGCATGGCCGTAGTCGTATGATCATGGACCCTAGCATCCCTATAATGCCGGGACGGAGCATGTCGGATTTCCACCGACCAGGCAGAAATTGCCAGCACCAACCAAGCACGAAGGAACTGGGGGGGGGAGGGGGTGAGACATATGTACAGACGCACGTCATCACCAAGCAACAGCTTAGTGCAAAACAAAAGGGGAGCGTGCCATGACTCACTTTCTCTCCTGTCAGGACAACGCCGATCAAAAGGCATGGCAACATGAAGACCTCTCACTCACCCACCCACTCACTCACTCACTCACTCACTGACCTTCTTGGCAATGCCCAGCTTGTAATTTTTGGCGTACTTCGCGCTGTCCTCAAAGGTGAACGCCTTCCATCCCGCGCTCCCCAAGTTATCCGCCGCTTTTCGCGCGCGCTCTTTGACCCCTCTCTCTCGCTCCGCCTGTCGAGCGGCCCTTCGTTTCGTCTGGGCCTCGAGCTCTCGGGAGGCAGAGGCGGCGGCGGCAGCGGCGGCAGCCGCGACGGCGTCGGTAGAGGAGGAGGAGGAGGAGGCACCGGCTATGGTGCGAAAAGCAGAAAAGCAACAGCAACAACAACAACAACAAAGGAAAGGGACATGGGCGCGGGCATGGGGAAAACAGACGGTTTAGACTCGTACGTGTCCGCCGGTTGACGATGCGAAAAGAAGAAAAGCAACAACAACCAAAAACAAAAAAGGAAACAGGAATACAGACGGTTCGGAGTTACTTGTACGTGTCAGCCGGCTGATTATGCGAAAAGCAGAAAAGCAACAACAACAACAACAAGAAAAAGGAAATGGGCACGGACATGGGGGGATACAGACGTACATACAATTTCACTGGGTGATGATGCAACATCACAAAATTAAGAAAACAAAAATTAAAAGGAAAGGAAATGGTCATGGATACGGGAATATAGGCGGTTCGGTTCGGACTTGTATATACATGCAGTACTGGTATATGGTTCCCACAAATTTTTGCGTAGACTCATCATGCATGTTCCTACCGTGGGTTCCACTGTGAGCCAGCCCCCTCCTTGCAGCCGCAGCACGCACAAGCCTCCCCACCTCCGCCAGCACCTGCATCTGGACTTCGGGCTCAGAAGAAAAGTTGTCCGCCCACCCCGATCCGGACTGCTGCGCGTCGAACCCCCCGCCGTCTTGGACTCTCCCAGCGCCGATGCCGGTTATTACTCCTCCTGCAGACGAAAGAGGAGGAGTATCCCGCGATATTCCCCCGCCGCCGCCACCACCACCACCACCTCGAGAAGAAGCAGAAGCGGCATGCCTCTCGTTCCAAACAGGGGGCGGAGAATCGTCGTACTCGTAGGCGTCTTTTCCTGCACGAAACAATTGTGGCGCGATGTTTTGAGGGATGTGTGATACTACGATACTACGTTTTTTTTTGTCGGTGCTTTTTCTGGTACAAGCCCTACAAAAGCCAGCCAACACCGACCTTTTTGAGAGTGCGCGCAATGTTCACCCACAGGACCAGACAATACCCACCTATTGATATTTCGGGGGGCCATAGTAAATAGGACCAAGTATTGTTACTAAAAATAGGTAAATATGTAGGTTTTGGCGTGTACAGTAAGTCCTATTTAATATGGTTCCCCGTAATGGTGTGATGCAATAGTCGCATGCCATATACGGTAGGGAAAAGTCTCGGAATTTTCCGAGGGGGTGGTTGGTTACTCGAGGGGCTCTGTACTATTAGTAAGTGAAAAAATGGCTTTCAAGAAAAAAAACACATTTTCATCCGATGAGCAATCAATCCCATGGCCTTTGGTCTGTAAACGAAAACGATTGCAATAAGGCGCATGCCATATTGGGTATAGATAGTTCCTCAGTTGAGAGGCCCCCTTAATTCAGAAATATTAGTATTTGCCTCAGAAGGCAAAAAACAAAAGTGCTATTAATATGTACCCCCTTTCGTAGAACGCCTCAATATTCACCTACAGGACCAGTCAACATCCACCCTACTGAAGTAAAAGTGTGCGGTAATAATATCGATCTACAGCACCAGTCAACATCCACCTACAGGACCAGTCAATATCTATTGCGGTAGTAAATGTAGGCAATATTGACCTACAGGACCAGTCACTTACAAGTAACAGCGTGCAATATCCACCTACATACAGCACCAGTCAAAATTCACCTACTGCTGTAGTAAGAGCGTGCTACATTCACCGAAAGGACCAGTCAACATCCACCCTACTGAAGTAAAAGTGTGCGGTAATAATATCGATCTACAGCACCAGTCAACATCCACCTACAGGACCAGTCAATATCTATTGCGGTAGTAAATGTAGGCAATATTAACCTACAGGACCAGTCACTATCCACCTATGATACTTACAAGTAACAGCGTGCAATATCCACCTACATACAGCACCAGTCAAAATTCACCTACTGCTGTAGTAAGAGCGTGCTACATTCACCGAAAGGACCAGTCAACATCCACCCACTATTGTACGCACCCAACCCGGGAAAACATGTGCTTACAACAGTACATCGTGCAGATTATACGGGGTCCCACCCGGCAACATGAGCTATATAGATATATCTGCCTTGAAAGGTCTACTGCTTATAGATCATGAGGCGGGAATGAATCAACGACCTATCTGTCTGAGGTGTGAAAACATCCGCATCTATGAATATATACCTGCTGCGTCGTCGTCGCTACCACCACCTCGAGCCTTGTCAAGCAGAGCGCGAACGGCGACGGGGTCTAGGAGTCTTCCCACGCCCCATTTTTCCGCCAGCGCGCGCACTCGCGCCCCGCCGACGACGAGCTGCCGAGCGTCTCCCCCCCTTTCTGAGGCGTACGCTTTCAGCTCAGCTGCGGCACCCTTCGAAAGAAGGAAAGGAACAGTTTATTTTTGGCCAGTGAGGGCGAGAGGGAGTTGCAGGGTAGAGAGCATTATTAGCAACAAAAACG
>MEHQ01001116.1:0-17368 GCA_008828725.1 Saccharina japonica
GATGAAGATGCTTGGGTCATACAATGTGGCGCACTACGAGTAAGACAAACTCGTAATCTATCCGCATATTGTAATTCCCCGAATATCTAGACTAAGATACTCATATGCTCGTATCAGTGCGTAGTGACTGCACATCACAATAGATACGTATGGATTTCAACGTCCATATGCTAACAATAATTACTTTTAGTACGATACAATGAGTTAGACTGGCAGTAAAATGCGCATATACGCAGGTTTCAATTGTTTGCTTCCCCTGATTTTCTTCTTATTTTATACGAAGGCGTTGAAGCTCACGCTGCACAGTGTCGGAGAGTAAACACAACAGTACCTGGTATATATACCCGTAACATTGACGAGTTACACTATTAATAGCGACCTGGAGAAAGTCGTGCCACATCTCACCATAAACTGCGACGTTGAGATCAGTGTACGCGCAATGTTACTGTAGGCAATCCCATGGGCTGAGCTAGGCCTAGGAGGCATATCATACTGTGGGACTGGGGTCGCAACTATTTTATTTTGTACCAGGCACCAGGTATGCCCGAAGGGTGACTGTATCGGATGCAGTAGTTGTTTAGTTGAGGAACCCTGTCAGGCATACATATCTTACACATCATACACACGATACACATCATACACAGAATCGACGCCCTACGGTCCAAAAGTCCCCCGTCTCCAACCATGGCATGACTTGAGCGACCATCAGTAAAGTACACCACCATCCGAACACCATCACTACACCTCAAGTACACCTCAAGTACGCCATCAATCAGTACAGTACACGATCAGTTCACGATCAGTTCACGACCAGTACACCATCGATACCTCACCAATACTACAGCAGGTAGGGTGAAAGGGTCGGACCTTTGGACAATTTACGCTGTTTGTTACATAGTGTACCACGTGACACTTGCACTTAGAAGATACCCTTGTTGAGTTGCGCTATTGCATTGGCGAAACCCTCCCCTCTCCACCTTTGCAAAGCATGCATCCGCCCCTGTTCGCACATCCGGGGAGTTCCAAAGCACACGAGTGAAGGGCGAGTTTATCTGGATGCACCTGATGGCACTCCCGGCCACTTACATCTCGCGAGTCGGGTTTCGTTATATTACCCATCTTCCAGTGGTCATTGATTGGTGTTCTGCTTCTCAGTGGTTGTTATGATTGGCACTCATGCTTCGTGCCGCACTTTGTCGGATGACAAACCGATTTTTTATAATGCTTGATGTTGCTACCAGGTGCTGTATGTGTTGTCTTCACATTAAACCCGTTATTTCTACCCAACCACATCAGTACACCCAGTGTGTTTCTAGAGAGATACAAATTATGTGGTCACAGACTGTGAAACAGAGAAAACAAACAAAATAAACGCAAAGTAATGGGCAAGGCAAGTGAGATGCTAACGTACCGGGTGCGAGAACACAACGACACGAGCCGAACCGAAAAATAAGAACAAAAAAATAAAATAAAAAACGAATTCTGAAACGAAACAGAATACAAATGACGCAGGGAGACAGAAGCGCCCCTAGATGAAGAATCACACATGCCCAAAAGAGAAACAGATAACTGCTGCACGGCCGGGGCAGCACAAAGAAGAGGAAGACACCGGCATAGGGCGGTTTCAAAAGGAGAATCAAGGCAAAAAAACAAGAAAGAAGACACTAGGAGAGAGGAAAAGAGAAAAATCGTTCTCAAGGCGATGATAATAACAGATTCCCGTCTCTGCTACAAGACCGATACGGGAAGCATGTCACACCATCTGCCATCTCCTTCCTGCTTCTCAAAAAGAACGGTGTGAAGAGCCGGTACTACCCCCTCCCAGTGAACAAGTCATCAAGAAACAAACAACCACACAAAATAAAACAAAAACAAAAAAATCAGGGGCTAGTCGAACCGATACCTTGCCGCACAATCTACCATTTCGTTTCTGTATTCGTCGACAGCTGTATCAGTACAGCCGCCCTTGCCCCCCCCCCTCTCCTTGTCGCCTCTCTAGGCGTCCTCAGCTGCATGCCGTAGCCGGCTCCTCTCCGCTTCGGCCCTGTGCCACCTCGCCATGAAATGGTCCGCCGCCTCATTGACCCCCCGATACCGCACCCCACTCTTCTTAGCCGCCCTCTGTCATAGTAACGTCTATGCTCCGAACACTAAAGGGGAGCTTTCTGTGGAGCCCTCTATCGCTCGAAAAACCCTGAGGTCATCTGCTTTACATTGGGCCCAGTTTTTTTCTGGGCGGCCAGGTACACCTGGTATTAGAAGTCTCGGGTTAAGCCCAGTAGTACACACACAACAAACAAATGCTCCACACTGTCGCACAAGTGGGAACGATGCATGCTACGATAGCCTGCATGCAGGTGCACCAACCATTGTTTATGCCTTCTGAGGGCGGTCACTTAAGGAGCTCTATACTAGTAGTAAGTCAAAAACTGGTTTGGGAGGAAAATGAAAGTTCTGCTGATGAACAATCCCTTGGCTTAATTAACTACACCACGAAAAAAGTCCGACGATATTGGGTTACGGAGCCCCTACATTCAGAAATCGTTTTAGCCAAAATATGGTATACCTCTATCGTAGCACGCATCGAACACCAGACACACTTATATAAGCGTTGTTGTGTTGGAGACGGTATATACACGGCGTCTTGTCGGCCGACTGTTGACAGCAGTCGCGTCAAATCCCTATCTCGTTTTGTCAGGTTTACGCTGTCGGCCGCAATACGTCCAAGATATTCCTCGTTCAACTTGACGATGTCAGTAAAATACATTCCTACGCGGACAGCGAGGACGGCAGCTCTTCTACCGACAATACAGAGCCGATGTTTGTCGTCGGCGCGTCGGATGAAGCGGTATTTGCGGCTCGAAATGGTACCGATGAGGTAAAACCTATGAATGTATACGATGTACCCATGCTCATGTGCTTATGTGAATACCAGGTATATGACATGAAACACATGTACTAAAGTAAAGTAGTTCGGGACTTACCACAATTCTTTGGGCACTTCATATTTCCCAGGGGGTTGATCATTTAATGTGTTTAGAGTCGCACATCTCGCAGACGACGAAATCTTTGTGAAGCTCCTAGCCTTGGCAGTAGAGGCGCCAACTGTAGTAGACTCCATGAACAAGTTACCGGACCATGTTCCCAGGCGTTTTGCGCTGCGTACATTATTATCATTATTATCAATATTATTGTGTGGTCGCGAACGACGCCCTTGTGCGATCACTCCGATGCTTCGTGCCCCCCAGCCCGCCCCCCTCCCCGACCAGATCGCCGTGTTCGAACGGAATAGTACGACGGGCTATCTGACCTTCGTAGAGTCAGTGAGCGTTTCAGACCATACAAGTGCTGTGTCGGGCAACATTGCCGGCTTGGCCATATCCGGCACCTCTGGGAGGCTGGTGGTCACCTTGGCGGGCGACGGCGTCAGTCCGGGAGGGATTGCGGTCTTTGACATCGAGGTGAACCCACTACGAGCAAAGTGGTTGGTTAGCACCCACACACACACCGGTACATGAAGAAGGAACGTATACCTGGTTCTCGAAATATAATTCAACGATAGTTGCAAGGACACTTTACTGGAGGCGCCTGATCACCTGCGATGGTGCGGCAGGGACCGTTATCGGACACCACTTCGGCGGACGTCGGTATACCTCTTGCAACAGGCCGGCGTGCAGAACCGACCGAGCAAACCTTACACCCGAAAAACGAGTAGTCAGTGAACACTTGCAATGCGCATTGACTGGCCGTAGAGCGCTACCGTAGGGCGTGACCGATGTGGGGGACATGTGCGATATTTTCGTGGTCCGACACTGCCCGCTGACTCCTCCCTCCCTCCTCCCCCTGCCGCCGCCTCCTTTCGTGCGTGCGTGCGTGTTGTCCCCGCCGCGAACAAAATCGCTTCACAACACCACATGTGACAGTGCGCCACATCGACATCTACTACCCCGAGTCCGACACGAATGCACACACCGTCACCGTCACTGCAGCCAACGCCGGGACCGTCGCTTCAGCCCACGCCTTCACCAACGCTTCCACCAAACGAACCGACAGCTCCGCCGCCGACACTCGCTCCAACCATGGTGTCCCCGGTGATGGCGCGGCTGCTGGAGGCCAGGCTTGCCGCGGCTGTCGACGGGGTAGACCTTGTCTTCCAACTAGGCAGTGGAAGCTCAGGTATACCGAGGGAGCCCGGTAGATGATTTTCCAGGTCTCGAACGGAACTACAGTATGTATCCGGCCACGTTTTTGCTTCGCTGCGAAAGGTGTTCGGCCACTGAACGTGCACAGTCAGCAGCCGCGGTCATGGCAGGGCTGCGTCAACATGCATGGAATAAATCCGCATTGGACATTGGGGGCATGTTGCGACGTGTTGACTCAATTAGGCCAACCCGCGTACGTACACCCGCAGTGCAAGTGACATCCCATCGATCCGATCATATCGTAACCATATAATCAACAGCTGGAACTACCTACCGGCATCCTTCGAGTATATCCAGAGGATCAACCTGTACGTAAAACGTATAAAACCAAGGCTCCCATCGATCCGATCATATCGCAATCATACATCAATAGCTGGAATTACCTACCGGCATCCTTCGAGTATATCCAGAGACTCAACCTATGTAAAATGTATAAAACCAATAAAGGGTCACCTTTGCGGAGGGGGCATCATGACGTTATACATTACTCGCTGCGCTATATATATCCCGTAAACGTAACCAAATTTTGTTGCAGGCCTGTACGGCTACGAGCGAGAAAATAAAGTTATACTGAATAGAGCAAGATTCACCTTGCGAGGGGCATCGCGATCTGACCGTCTCGCTGCGCTTATGTACACCATACATGCACCAACCTAAATTTGTTGCAGGTCTGTACTGCTACGAGGAGGCGTGTTTAGGAGGCGCCGCTTGCAACGTTAGCGCACTGCTGGACGATGCCACTGAAACAGCCGTGGGGGACGGGGCTACATGCACCTGGAAAGACGACACCATCGTCACCATCACCTTCGGGCCTGGTGCGCGCTACCGACACCGCGAAAACCTGTGCCTGAGCGTGTGCAACGCTTTGATTGAATCGGGTATATTTACCGCGTCCCCCTTTAACTGAACGCCTATTTCTAAACGTTCATAACAAAGTGTGACTTTTGGTGATTCCCCCTCCACACACAAGACAATATCCTGAACAGCCTACCTATGGTGTGCTGGGTTCTTCTGTAGTCCCAGCTTCTTCGCTATTATCAACTGGCATACTTTTGAACTCTTAATAGCAAACTTTGGTGTGGAAGTTCCGACGGTCTGTGTGGTCATCATACCCCCCCCCCCCCCCCCTGATACACGCTGTATAGGTACGGATCTATATCGTATCCAAATGGTGTCGAAATTAATTAATCCACACTACGTACGTAGTTCAAGCCATTCATCAATGTCTCTAATCCACCCCTACTAATTGTCCCTGTGTGTTTTATTACTACTGCGAACCGCCTCTGAGGCGGACTTGGGCACCTTGTGCGTATCTTCTGAACATATGGGCGTGACAGCGTCGAATGAATGGGGGGGGGGGTAGGCAGCGTAGTTGCTGCTACTCTGCGTACAGCCTCGTTGTTATAATCAACAAAACGAATGGTTGTTGGTGATGTGCCCCTTTCCCATCATCAATTCAGCATACACTCCGGCAGCCTCGGTGACCTGTATACCAAGCGTTCGATGCCCACGACCATATAGCGTTCAACTTCATATTTTAACGTCTCCCTGTTGGTTTCTGCCGCAGAGTATTCGTTGGAAGAAGACGATATAGTGACACTGGATCCAACGTCTGGCTACCTGTCTGGATGCCTGGGCTGCGAGCAGTATACCACAGGCAAGATGCTCGAGAACCTAACTATGTCATCGTCCGTTTTTGGTTGCCAAACACGTGAACTGACATTTGACTGTAATGTGATATATTTCACATTCAAGTTGGGCTGAGAGATCCTTCAATTTGGGGCATCCCACCCTCTCAGCAAAACGCCGTCATCTCTTCGTGCTTTCCTGGCAGCTACCCTATAGCTGGCCGACCGAAGAGGTTTGATCATACGTAGGTCCTTGCTTTGGCGATACAGCATACAGCGTACATGGCGTAATATTACGGGGCCCACCACATAGTTATAGGTATACAAAAACCTGTATATTACAGTATTTCTACGTAGCATATTTGGTCGTGATCACTTTCCACCACTATGTTTCACCGTACTACAGTAGAAACAGAGCAATAATTATAATGGCACTACAGTACTGTACCGATAGGATAGTTGGCCGTTACTTTAGGGTTTTAGGTCGTCCATATTTTTTTGTAAGTACCCCTCTCGCTGCACACTGTGAGATGGCGAGCTAATGTAGCTCGTGGTGTAGCGTTCATAGTCATGTCCGGTGTTGTGTAAGACTTACAGTCCAAATGAATGGCTCATGACGACCGACTCCAGCCTTAATCTTTGTGACAGTTTCTTGTTTTTGTGGCGCGATGTGCAGGATCTGCCACTGTCCAAGCTAGAACGGAACCGCCGGAACTTTCTTCGGCCTTCTTCACGAGCACTGGCGCTCAGGTGCTACTTTCGGTTGGTCATGGTTACGGTTGCGACGTGTTCACTGACACGCCGAAAAAAATATCCATTAGCCCTTGCGATGTACCCCGATACTTGATATTGGTTCGTCGTCAGTAAAAAATGGTTGTAAATTGTGACATCCTACAAGTCCTGATCCTAAGCACGAGACCTATTATATGTTGATACAACCAAGGCTCTTGAAATATAGGTAAGGGGTGAGTTGATGACCAAGTGGTCAGGGTTTCAGACTACTACGCTATTTGTTCGGGGGGGGCAGTCCATGACGAGTTAAGAAAGGGTTCAAGCCACACTCTACCAAACATATTTCTCTCTCCTGCCGTTACATGAAACGAACCGCAATGTCATGTTCATGTTCATGCTCTGGAACCGAAAACTAAACCTAGTTCAAGGTACAATCTCATCGGATGTACGTATAACAACACCACACCAACAATTTGCAGATCATCGTCGAGTTTACCGGAAGCCCCAGCTCGCAGGAAATCGGTGGCAGCTACTATGCTGTTTCGTGCGAAGAAGTGTTTACGACTGATTCGGCGTCTACTCTCGGTGTGGGCAGTACGTGTCAGTTCGTATCAGACTACAGCTTGAAGGTCAGAACTACCAGCATTTCGAACTGCTACATTTTTTCAAGCGCCTAACATGAAGAAGAAAACTCTATACCCCACCCAACCAAACCCTCTGAGACATATTGCATGCATATCCCGACGAACAATGCCATCATCCATGGGCGAGACCTCCGAGTTTAGCAAACAAAACGGTAAAGCAAACATAGATACCAGTAATTTGCCAAGATATGGTGGAGTTCCTCAGTTTGAGACATCCCGTCAATCTTAATGTTTCCCCCCCTAAAGTTACCCCCCCCCGATGTCTGCCTGATTGGTGAAAATCCAACTTGCTCCGTCCCGGTATTGTGGGGATGTGATGGTGTATGGTCATGCTACTACGGTCGTGCGCGACATGAGTACAACCCTTCCCTCGCTCCCCAATGTATATCATGGCTCACGTCAATAAATGATGTGTCGTTCCAAATTCGTATATAATGGTGTCTATTCGTAGCAGACTATACCTGGTATTTATTTTGATGGTGATGGATGGCGAAATGTTTGTCGCGCGCCCTCCACAAATCGCAGGCGACCCTGGGAGGTCGATCAAGCATAGGGGCCTCGTCCAGGGCTAACTGCACAGACGGCGATGGTGCCTCCTTAACAATGAAGGCTGGGGTCATAAGAACCGAGGTGTGACTGTCAGGCTTCTCACTTGTTTTCGCTTCGACGCTCCATATGGGCGCTGCATGCTGTGCACTTTACCACGTACTGAATACCACTGGCAGAATCGATTTGGGGTACAACAAATACAAGAAAGACTCGTAGAGCCCTGCAGTGTGCTACAAATAAGTGTAAATACATAGTACGTCAAGGAGGACCGAAGAAGGTATCACATATATATTGTAGACCAATCTACGCCTACATGTGCTACCCCAATCCACCGGGCAAGGCGCAATGCTCCACGGAACACACATGCAATGTTGTACTTTGTACCGTCAGTTCCAGCAATATGAAGCTCGTCAAAGCTTCCATCTGGGTTTCATTAAACTTTAAGGAGGCATGTTTCGATAGGGTTAGCACATTTTTCCCATATAATTATGACTGACTATAACTAACAAAAATTCTCAGCTGAGGAACTATTCAATAAGGCATACGCCTTATATGGCATGCCGTATCGTTGGAATTACCTTTGTGCTTTACAATATGATTCGTAGGCCATGAAAATGTTTCTCATAGTCATCGCTTTTACTTACAAATAGTATGAATCTCCTTAAACGAGAAGCAACGGACACGGTTAGGATATGTGCACCCCTACCGTTCCGTACCGAGGGCGAGTGACAACACCAACTTCCGTCACCGTTCAACTTGCGTCTCAGCCTCTCACGGGCTTCCGTAGGAACATTTCGGCCGGACACAGCAGCAACCAGGTACCATAGGATGGTACCATATGATGCCTTCCGAATCGTCTTTTCGGGTGGGCCGTCCAGCGGCTGATGCTACGACGACTTCGTTAAGGAGTGCTACTCTGTAGGCCACAAATTATCACCGTAAGCAACACACAGCCACTGTCAATATAGGCCGAAACACATGCGTAAACAAACACCGCTAGCATGCATGGTACAAGAGGTATTGCTGAGCGGCCTACCGGTAGAATAACAAGTTATCTGTGTGCCGAAACTATTAGGCAGCAGGTTATTTCGTCTCTCTTCACGTGCATGCGTGCCCAGGATGCTCTCCTTCCTTCGTGCCGCGGACTGACCGACTTGGGCATGTTTTTTCTGAACGCACAGATCGGGGCATTCCTGACAACTTCCACTGGGTGCGTGGTAGTTAACTTCCCTTCAGATCCAGACCCGCCGTTCGTTGCCATCAGCGCCCCAGACGCGGTTGGCCATTGCGACGATGTCATCCTCGAGGGTAGCGCAAGCTTCACGTCCCTAGGTACGCGTGGCGCGTTGGCGCATTCAAAGCGACGGAGGGGTGGTCGAGTTTGCATTTGAGCCATACCATGGTTGGGGAGTGGGGGGGGTCTTTATGTTCTGATTCACAGGTCTTCCTGAACTGGGGAACTACAAAGTCCAAGTTTCAATCCCATGCTATTTGTGTTGTACTATTTCATTCGCTACGTATGGGAAGCGCTTGTGCTTTAGGTTGCACGTATATTTTTCTTTGGTAAAGGTATACAGGCTGGTTCAGGCATATCACCCAAAATCCATTCAGTGGCGAATGTCCACGCCGTTTTTTGGAGATAGACCCTGAAACTTGGCACACGTGTTTTATGCGCCCTACCCGAGATTTTAACGGATGGTTTTTTTTTTTGTTTCGTCAGATATTGCTTGTTTTGTAATTGTTTGGGAAATTTGGGTCTTGAGAGATCCAAACTTTCCGGCGAAAAAAAACAAAAACACATTCGTAAAAGGCTCGGGTAGGGCGCACAAAACACGTGTACCAAATTTCAGGGTCTATCTCCAAAAGACGGCGTGGACATTTGGACTGTTGTGCGGTAAAAGTGCAAAAATAGGCGTTGTCTCGTAATTACTTAGTTTCAGTACGAGTATATAATCGATTTTGGGCGTTAAATATGACTAAATATGATCATACGCAGTCAGATCTTCGAAAATTTGCGTGAAACTTTGTACAAACATGCCTTGGACCACCTGAAAGCGGCTCGTTCAGAAAAACAAAATGGGGGGAAACATGTTTTGACTATTGTTGATCCCTTTGAGGGCCTGTGATAGATCGGGCCACATTTTCGGCGGTAGCGCCAGTTCTAGGTCCTTGAACAAAAAACTGGCGACGTCACCCTCTTCCACTGTTCATGGCGGTCAGTATGATACCAAATATGTGGCCTTGGAGTTGCTATTGCATGCGGCATTCGTGACTGACGAAATTTTGGGCGATATGCCTGAACCAGCTCGTAGGCTCTTCGTGTTAGGACCTTGTGGGGGAGGGGAGGGGGGTACTTCACCCCCTCTATCGTGGCATTTTACTGCGAGAGTTATTGATGTGCACCTCAGAAGGGAAGAAGAACCTCAAAGATCCGACGTGTCGTCTCAGCCAAAGCTTAATCGTGCCGTGAAACAGGAAACATTAAATGACCTGCGCGTTTTATTTGTCTTTCCGTAAAACAGAAAAGCGTAAGTCAGCCCATTCGTTCAAATGTTTTCCCCGTGAAACAGAGAGCATCGTTTTGCGGTGGGAGGTGACCGTCGAGGGCGATGACCAGTCCGTTGACCTCGACGACATTTCCAACGTAACCGATCAGGTGTGTGCCGGTAATGCCTTAAACATTACTCGTCATCTCCGCGTCTTATTTTGGTCCTAACTCAACAATACTGCTGTAGCCACCTCGGTATCGGTTCAAACCTTCTAGGCTCACGGTCGGAGTGTTAAAGACGTACAGCAGAACGACATACATACCACGGGCTACTATATCCGGAAATGCGAAGACCATTTAGTTATGAATGTAATACTCGGAAAAGTTGTTACATTTCCGGACAGATAGTGGCACATACTATCGCCCATATGTTTCCAGCCGGCGCCTCAACACTTTCCAGGAAGTTGCGCGAACGGTATCGGTGTTTCCCGCTTCCCGCTTTTCTGCAACAAAATACACAGGCCAGCGACGGTAAAAACCTGACGCTGGTTATCCCTAGCGAATATCTCTCGCTAGGGTTTTCTTTTTCGTTTGGACTTACGGTCACTACCGACCTGGGGGGGTCAGGAGAGGCAAGAGTCACGGTCTTCAAGTCTACTCAGGAACTTCCTTCGTTGAAGGTGGGTGCTCGAAACAATTTGTCTCATAAGGTACCAGACGCTACAGGGTACAACGCCAACAGGAACTGCTTGCTCTCAGTGCTTCGAGGTGCCCTTCCCTCTCTTTCTCTATCTCTCTTTATATCTCTCTCTTTTTCTTCTGTCCCTCTCAAGCGCCACTTGCAGTACTCCCCAGTATACGCTACGCTGGACGGGGCACCAAGTCTACATGAGGTGGTTCCAAACAGGAGGAATTCAACACCTCGCCCGCAAACGAACGTTCTTTAGAAAAATGCATTCGCAAAACCCAATGAAGAACCCAATGGGCTATTCGCACAACGTATCGAAACGTATGGAACACACAGTTCCACAGTTATGTAGCCCCGTCAATCGTAAACATTTGGGCCCAAAAGCAACCCCCTGCTGGGCTCAAAAGTACTCCCCTACCCATACTGTGCCGCCCCTCGCGGGTTCACGTGCCGTACGTTTCGTTCTTCGTCGCACCGCACCCCACGTTCTTGCCGCTCTAGGTCGTGGGCTCCGCTTCCCTGCAAACGACACGCGCAAGCTCCACCACAATCTACACTGAGACCAAACCTTCCTCTTGCGCTACCGTGGAGAGCGGGGAAAAGCAGCAGGCATCTTATACCTGGAGCCTGCTGTCGCAAAACGAAGTCACCAGCGGAGCAGCTTCGAGTCTCGTGCTGGAGGCCGGGCGGGACCCACGCGTTTTAAGCGTCCCCTCCTACGCGTTAGGCTTCGCGGGCAGCAGCTATGTCTTTCAGCTTAGCGTGGTGGTGGGCGGTATGAGCAACACCGTAAACGCCACCGGTGAGATATGAAGTTGATGTGCAAGTTCTGAGGGGGGGGCGTCTAGTTTTCACCCCAATACGTCTAGTTGTCGCCCCCTGATACTGTCGTTATCATCCTGACACTTCTAGTTATCACCGAGATGTGTTGAACTCCATCCAACCGATATAGTCCCCGCGGGCTATAGCACGAATCAAACGAAAGCCAAACTACCAATCAATTGCTTGTACCCACCCACCCACCAAAGCATTTTCCTGGGGGCATGATGATATCTACCTCTTATTAACCGATCATATCTGCCTTGGAAGGCAAGCGGCTTATTAACCGACCAGATCTGCCTTGGAAGGCAAGCGGCTTATTAACCGAGCAGATCTGCCTTGGAAGGCAAGCGGCTTATTAACCGACAAAATCTGCCTTGGAAGGTAAGCGGCTTGTTAACCGATAATATCTGCTTTGGAAGGCAAGCGGCTTACTAGCCGGTCAGATCTGCCTTGGAAGGCAATCCGCTTACTAACCGATCAAATCTGCCTTGGAAGGCAAGCGGCTTATTAATCAATCAGATCTGCCTTGGTAGGAAAGCGGTTTATTTACCGACCAAATCTGCCTTAGAAGGCAAGCGGCTTAATAACCGACCAGATCTGCCTTAGAAGGCAAGCAGATAAGCCGTTTGTCTTGGAAGGTATCGTATACTGTCGGATTATAAGAAGCATATCTTCCAAGGGAGACGATGTCGGTCAATAAGCAAGTTTTCATCGTGAGCCTCTACTAAATCAATAAACCACTTGCCTTCCAAGGCAGATCTGACCGGTTAATAAGCCGCTTGCCTTCCAAGGCAGATGTGGTCGGTTAATAAGCCGCTTGCCTTGGAGGGCAGATACTGTCCGTTCATGGGCCACTTGCAGGCTGCTTATGTTTCCAGAATACACGACCTAGAAGGCAAGCGGCTTACTAATATACGATATTATCTGCCGCACAAGGCAAGCGGCCTATTGACCTCGATGTTGTCGTTAATAAGATGCTTGCATTCGAAGGCAGATATGGTCGGGTAATATGCCGCTTGCCTTCTAAGGCGGATATAACTTAATTATTTAATGAATTACTTGCTTAATTATTGCTGATACAGGAGAGACACGGTATGGGCTTCGCCTTCTAAGGCATGTATTGTCGATTAACAATCCGCTTGCTTTCAAAGTAACATACGAAGTACTATATATGTTAGTTTCGACACATTAGCCGATTTGCTTCTGAGGCATATCTTGTCGGTTAATAAACCCGCTTGCTTTCCAAGACACATGTGGTCGGCCAATTGTCATAATCACCAATGGTGACTCAGATGATGCTCCGGTGATTCCAAGCGCTGTTGATCCAGCCACCCATAAAATGATGTTGATCTAGCTGATGCTCCGGTGATCCCACATGATGTTGGTTCAGTGTTCCTTGGCCCCGATGCTCCGATATGCGATGACCATCCATCGACCCAAGGCGCTGATGCTCCGAGGACCCCAGATGAATGCTGATGTCTTGGGGAATGTCTGTGATAATCCCTGAAAATATGTATTTACTATGTCAGCTCTGTATATGCAGTAAATCAAATGTGCTGACTCAAGTTTCTTCCCCAATGTCCCGCTATACATCGCGGCATGTAGTCCAAGTCGTCAGCGGGGCAGTGGTAGCGGCTATTTCTGGTGGGACGAAGCAAACGATCGGCAGCTCACAGGTGAAAACACACCTGAATCGCAAGCGTATATCAACACGACCCCTCGTCATATCATGCGAAGATGCTGCCTGCGATCGGACGGTTCTACATACCCAACAAAATATTCAAGTTTGGGCACTGCCCGATTGAGTCAGTAGTTTTGTTTTTCGGTAGAGAGTCGCTGTTGTCTGTTCGCACTCCAAAAATGTCTTCGCATCCACTTCAAGAATATACACGTATATTGGGTTGCACCTTCTCCATTGCCGACGGTTCCTTGGAATATTCATCGGATTGCCGGATAAGGCAGGTGGGTATTGATACGTTTCTCCCTTTGTGTCACATGACCCAGCGGCCTGCGAGCAGTATAAAACTTGACACACGCTACAGTAGAGGGGATGCCTGTTTTTAGGTGCGCTTCCCGACATGAAGAGCTCGATACCTCACACAAACAAAAAACGACTCTCTTTGATAAATGTAGTGGTCTAGTTTCGTCAAGTGTTGAGGTCTGATTCGTAACATGTACATACTGTACGTATGTCTGAAGTGATTGTATGGTACCATATTAAGTATGGCATGATTCCCTTTTATACACATGTGGACGGTATGATTTGAACAGGCGCCCCGCATTGTCAGCTGGCAAATGAAATAATATTATATCGTATGCGCAACCCAATCAAGACTCCCACCGACTAAGCATATACCACCATAATTGGTGCTGGTGCCTGGTGACGACTAATATAGGTATCTATATGCAAAGGATATTGGTAAAATAATGTGGATTGTTCTCCTTAGTGGAGAATGAAGAAGCCCTGCTAAACAGATAATGTGGGCCCCAACTGCAAGCCATCCTATACCACGAAATGGATCACGTTTGCACTATTCACGAAGGTTTTGAAGCTGAACGCTTCGGCGACCAGAGACGAAGACGGCTTGGACACCCTTCCTTTCGACTTCGCCTGGGTGTGTGAGGATGACTCCGGCGAAGCGTGTATTTCCCAGGCTGGAACGGCGTTGGACATGGCTTCATTTGCCACCAACGAGCTGCTCACGCTCCCCAAGGAGACACTCCCCATCGGTGAGACGTAGCAGGTGCTCGTTTTTGTTGGCGTACTCAATACCATAGCCCTTTCCACATAGTGTCAGATTCACGGCCAGTTGCATGCTCGGTACTTTAATTGTAACCACTCTTGACTGTCGACCCATCTGGTGTAAGGTTTGTCGCCAGTAGGATACTTGAGAGATAGTCACTATACTCGTAGCAACCCACAACCCAATAATATATCCAATTGCTTTAACGTCAAGCTGCGGCCAATTTGTTTGTGGTGATCACGTGAAGCCGAGAACTCAGTTGATCGTCAGCTTGCATGACATAAACTCATCCAGTACGTACTATACAGTACGTTCTATACAAAACATACCTGGTATATCCGTGGAACAGATGTCGACTACACATGTTCACGTGTGCAATAAACTGTAACCTTTACCAGCTACCTACGCATTTCACGTACTTTTGATCCGCCGATTACTGTAGGTGTGGAGTACACGTTCACCGTCACTGCATCCAAGGGTTTCTCTGGTGGACCCCTGTGGTCTGAGCTTCGAAGCGATAACGTCTCCTGCGTGGTCTCTACATCGGCGCAAGACCTACCACTAGTCAACGTGGCCCCAAAGGTAAATACGATCGGTCATGGAGGGGACACAGATAATCGTTGTTCGTCAAGTTTCTTCTTGTTTCCGTAGCTGCTCATGCTATGAGTATACGGCATCGAAGTGTACGCCGGATAATGTCGGATGGCAAACGCGACGACAACGAGTGTTGCTTGATTCGTCATGGGCCTTACCAATCATGTTTCGTCAGATGGGAATGTTGCACAAGTTAGAGACTCTGCTGGGATTTTGAGGCATTATGGGTCAAGTGTTGACTACTATCAGGTTTCACCTGCTGGAGTGTAATTGGCTCCCTTGAACTTGTGGTGAACGCGATACATATCCTAATAAAATGTGCCATCGGGTTCACAAAACAAAACGACCAACTTTACCGGTAGAAGTTTTGTTCTTATTTCAAGATACTGCAGGTACGAACCCAGGAGGCGTAAAATCTTGCGCGTTAAGCCCTCAAGGCGATATACCTCAAAATCAACGCGTGTGAGAGTTCCACGCGGACAGCGGTGCGTCGACTGCAATCCCAAGGCGGCAATTTACTGCACACCGGTCGCCCCGGTGGGCTAGCAGGTAACCACAAAGCATGTTAGAGTCAAGATCGTGAGTTCGAGCCCCCTCGAGTGCATGCTCGTAGGGACTTTTCCTCGCAAAAAAATATGTTGACTAGCGGGAAGCGCGAGAGCGTGAGTTAGCGAAATTCGATGAATATCGACAAGCGTTGGGAAGGCTGAACCCTCTGCGCGATAAAAGTCAAGGCAAGAACCGTAGTAGGGGAGGAGGGGCCAGGAGGGAGAGGAGCCTACTTTGTGACCTCGGATCTGAGTTACGACTAGGGAGGGAGAAAAACAGAAGTGCGAAGATAGTAAAGGGGATGGGAAAAAAAATCAGACCAAGCAATCACCCATACCCCGTGGAAACAGCAAAAGCCATAACCATAAATATCTACCTGGTAAACATGGCTTCATATGCGCGTGCTTCCGAGCATGAGAAAAGGGAAGTGGAAGGTTTAACGCGCCTCCTGCTGATCGTGTGTTTCTCTCTCTCGCCCACATCTGGGCATGGGGGAAGGCTCGAGGAAACTGTTGACGCTAGTTATTCATCCCGCTCGCCTAGACGTGCACACTCCCTCTCTCTCTCCTATACCGGACGGCGTCTAGCATAATATGGTAGGTTGACTTTGTGTCAGGTTTCCTCATCTCGTGGAAGGGGAGTATGGATTGTGCAGCAGCGTTACCTACCCATGACGAGTAACGCCAATCTGTAGAATTGAAGATGCAGCATGTCACAGGTGACGGGTGCGTTTATGGCTTAGAGAGGTCAGCAGCAGTATCTCCGACGAATGGTATTTAGCGGTGCACGATTAAAATATTGGTCGATGCCGGGCATTGGTTGACACTACACTACACTACAATGTACCTGACGTCACGCCAACAGGAAGTGTTACAAAAATACGACCCTTCATCAAGAGTGATTCTGTACGGCTGCGCATCGCCGGCAGAAGGGGATCTGTGTAGCAGCCGAACAACAAATGGACTGGACTTCGAATGGGAGCAGGTGCGATAAGGCGTGCTACCAAACGTTTAGACCGGGCCCACATATGTCTTACCGGTAAAGAGACGTAGCGTTTGCAGTTCCATAGTACGTAGCCTATCACAGCCCACACTATCGCAATCCACACCAACTCGTACCAGGTAGGTATTAAATAGTGCCCGATCACATGCCTCAACGACTGCTAGCTCAACAGTTGAAAACAACAACTTTTCGTTTTGGTGATTCACGCGCCAAGTCCCCGACGTGATGTCTCATATTCTCAAAATAGGTGGAAGGTAACTTAGACCTGCGAGACGGATGGGAGGAGGTATTTAGTACACCTATCGACAGCCCGACGCTGGTGATCCTAGCCGGCACGCTGACCCCAGGTCGGAGCTACACGTTTGCCCTCACCGCCACCAATACGTCGGGTAGCGCGGGATACGCAGGCAAGTGTGCGGACATCGATTTTTTTCCAGGCCTTTCAGGGAAAATGTTACTCTGAGAAAGTAGGGTTTTATTTGTTTTTTATAGGGCCCAGCCAAACAGCTGGCTCCAGCGATATAGGGCTGCTCGTCGCTAGAGTGCTGCCGGCGTCGAGTCTGGCACACCTGTTGGGGTGCGTTGCGATGTGCTTGTGAGTACTGCGTCTCTTGACAGTGTCGCCCATTGCTTTCTCTCTCATCACCGTAGCCTAGCCGGTCGTAAAAACTTGGCCCCAAGGTTAACTCTCGTGGGTGCTCTACTGCTATGATACTGTATCACGTT